>JAHDVE020004381.1:0-270329 GCA_022606495.2 Halesus radiatus | reverse complement strand
ACATTATACATTGTTATTTTGGTAACTTATTTTGAGATTGTACAGTTTTTTTTTTGTTCTTACTCGATTTTCCATTTTCAGGCTATCGGGAAGGAGATTGTATATATGTACACCCTCTCGGCCTGTGCTTCTTTTACCACTTTCAGTCTTTACTGTATTCGTGTACAATTTATTATGTTTTCTTGTGTAGTGTTCGTGTACTTTTGATGTTTTTATAAATACTGTCTTTGCGTTCGTCCACTTTGTATTTTGTAGATTAATAGGCATGTATTATATTCGTACAGTTTTCTGATTTTCAGTGTGTTCATTTCTTGGTATAGTTTTATTGTGGGTGTGTCTGGATTATAATAAAAAAGTTTTATTAATTTATTCTGTATTATTTGTAATTCGTTCAAGTATGTAATGTGTGTGTTTTTCCATATTTCTGTTGGGTAATTTAGGTGGGACTGGATTAAACTAATATATAGGGCTCTCTTAACGTGTGCTGGTAAAATATGAGCTATTCTATCAAATACACCAATTAGTGGGATGATTTTTTCGTTTAGTTTTTGAATGTGTTGTTTAAAGCACAAATGTTTATCAATGTATCTTCCCAGGTATTTTTCACTATCTAAAATGCGTAGGTTTCTTTCTTCTATTTGGTTTATAAATCGGCGTTTTGTTTTTTGTAAACTTAAGATCATTTAACCAGTTTTCTTTTTAACATTAATTGTTAATATGTTTTAATTAGCCAATTATTTAATATATTGAGATCCAGTCGAGATTTCTCTAATAAAATTTCCAGGTTTTTGCCAAATTAAAATAGTGCAGTGTCATCTGCGTCCAAGAATATTTCACCATTTTGATTTAATTGTCATATATCATTTATATCTATTTGGAATAAAAGTGGCTCCAGTATGGAACCTTGAGGAACTCCATAGTTAATGCTACTGAGTTAACTGTTTTTTATCTTCTATGCTAACATATTGTTTTCTATTGTTTAGGTACGATTTGATAAGTTTAAGAGCAGGACCAGTGATATCTGTTTTTTTTTCTATTTTTTTAACCAATATTTCATAACTAACGGTGTCGAAGGCTTTTTGGCTACTAGAATTGCTATGACATAATTTCCACTATCTATGCTGGTTCTGAGTTTATTTATAAGGTCAATAATAGGTGTAGAAAGAGTGTTTGGCTTTTTTCTAAAACTGTATTGTTTAGCATATGAAAACGATTTTCGTATATTTTTGATAAAATCGGTAGGAGATACTCGTAGATGGGCCTGTTGGAGGTTGGAAGTTTAAGTTATTGAAGCACCGTTAAATATTGGAATAACCCTTGGGATTTTGCAACTATTTTGAAATTGACCTTCTTTCAAGCTCAAGTTGATCAATTTAGTTAGTATATGAGTTATAAGCGGAGCAAGTTTTTGTACTATTGTGCATTTTAGTTTATCATGTCTAGCACTCGCGTTTGATTTTAGGGATTTTATTTTAGCTAATATTTCGAGCTCAGTTGTGGGTTGCATATATATTGAGTCTTCACTTTCATGTTTCAATGTAATATTATCATCCAGTTTCTGAGAATATTTGTTGAATATACTAACAGCCAAAGAAGCGCCAATATTACAAAAGTAGTTGTTGAAGTATTCGCATATCTTGATGTCTTCCGTGATGATTTCTTCACACATCTTTAACTTTTTAGAAGGTTTGTTTAAAGTGTTTGTTTGGTTTTTAATGATACTATTAATTACGTTCCAAGTTTTTTTGGTATTATTTTCACACTTTTCAAATAAGCCACCATAGTGTTGTTTTTATAGTTTTAGTTTTTTTGCAGTTATTTGGTTTAGTATCTAAGTATAATCTGTTTTCAGTAATGGTTACTAGGTTGTTTTTTTTTTAATTATTATATGCATTATATTTCTTTTTGTTTTATCATTTTTAATAAATCTTTTATTATAATACTCATGACTTTGTCATTTTTGGAGTTATCGAAAAACTAATTTCCCTGTTGTTATTAAATCTTTAAATATCATTTACTTCAACAATAATAATAAAAATGGGAGACAACCTCATTGCCCTGTCCCTGTTACTATCGTTTTCACGATTTATAAACGGGGAAAGGCCCAACCCAATGTCATGTAAACGTTGGTTTTTAGTTTCGACGAAATATTTTTTTACGTGTTGTCCCATTCTATTATGCAAGCATATCTCTGACTCACTGTTCCATTGTTTCGTTTTATATTTTGTCTCCCTCTTGTTATCTTTTATATTTCTCACCTATTTATATGCTTTTAGTTTAGTTTTAAATTTTACCCAGACGAATCTTGGGATAAGCGATAATGGTTGATGATGTATTTAAAATAATTTTGTGGTACAAAATAAAGTGTTCGTTTTATTTAATAAATATGTCAAACCACAAAGTAATTACTTTCCACGAAAACATAAATAATTAGAGTTTTTTTTTAATAATTACCATCATTTCAAATTATGGAGAGAGGCTGTGAGATTGGCTAATTTAAAAATAATATGGATGATTGGAGTCGAGTTCAGACTTGAAAGAGATGAGATGTTAAACGGAGGGGAGGCACTTTTAGAAAGGGCTTGATAGAAGAGAGTTTCTCAAGTTCCACTTCTAGACCACAGAAAGTACAATCTGGGGAGTCAAGGACGTGAATTTTAAAAAGATGAGCGGGAACGAAGCAATGTCCGATTCTCATTCGGAATTATTAGAGATTACCAAATAAAAATATCATTCAGTCTTTAAAAGATGGTACAATCTCCGATTTATGGTTCGCTTATTTATCATTAATGAATTATTACCATAAATTAATTATTATTATTGATTAGAGGAAATCACTTATCGTGAGACCCAGCTTCGTACAATTGGATTTATAGCTGTGCTATTATATTAGTAAAATATTATACAAATTAAATATTTAATTATTAATTATTTAAAAACGTCATTTTAATATTTAATCATTGTAGAAAATAATATTAAGATAACCCAAATGAGACATGAAAATGGAAAAAACGACAGAAAATAAAAAGATTTCAGTCGCATCTGGACTCGAGCCCAGGACCTCTGCCTATAATATGCGATTAAAAATGTAGAATAATATTTACACATCTTGAATTTGAGATGTGATATCGATGAAGATGACATAAATTGAACTGGTCTCATTAGCTAAGTTGGTTAAGCGGTTGCCCCGGATTGGCAGAGGTCCTGGGTTCGAGTCCGAGATGCGACTGAATTCTTTTTATTTTCTGTCGTTTTTTTTCTGTTTTCATCTTTCATTTGGGTTATGTTAAGACGACACAATACCCTAAATTAAAATTGGTTAAGGGCGTTCCTAAAGACCGATGGGAGGAGTTAGCGGGCGCAATAATTCGTGTTTCACGACGCACGTTTCGTCTGTAGTTTAAAATTATTGCACAGTGTGACACATCACAATTTTTTTGGACAAATAAAAAAAAAATCTTTATGATATTTAACTGCGTTTATGAAAATTATGTTTATTGTTAGCATTAGTTAGGTAATAATATAATTTACATGGTGTCTGGAAACTCATGGTACCTACAGTGGAAAAATTAAATCATCTGCAGCATATAAGAGTTCCCAAATATTCATAAATCACACATTCTTCCTTTGGTGATAATTTTTTGGTGGAAATTTTCGAGGCCAATAAAAACTCAAAATCAAACGATTTTCAGGTCAATTATATAGGTCGTTCCGGTGATATCAACTCTTAATATTATTTTCTAGAATGATTAAATATTATACAAATAAATATCTTTGAAAAATACTGTGTAAGATGGAAATTTGTATATTTGGCTATTTGTATATTTGGTACGCACAGTACATAAATGCAAGCTAAACACAGGAATAATTAAATATGTTTTCCGGGTTATGTTTCTGAAACAAAATAATTATAATATTTGGATGATTTTTATAGAGACAATATTGTGACAAATCACCTCAGGGGCACTGTAACATAATAAAATGTTCGTAAAGCGTCATAAATTGACAGTTTTCCGGGTAAACTATTTGGGGTGTGTGATAACGATCCCAATTTACTGGGTACGAAGGGTTCGTAGAAAATATTCTGTTAATTTAAATTTTATCATTCAATTACCGTTAAATAATAACCCAATATTTGCTCCTGATTATTTTCACATTTCTCCATCAAATTGGTTGTAGATATAACGGTAATTGAATGATAAAATTTAAATTAACAGAATATTTTCTACGAACCCTTCGTACCCAGTAAATTGGGATCGTTATCACACACCCCAAATAGTTTACCCGGAAAACTGTCAATTTATGACGCTTTACGAACATTTTATTATGTTACAGTGCCCCTGAGGTGATTTGTCACAATATTGTCTCTATAAAAATCATCCAAATATTATTATTATTTTGCTTCAGAAACATAACCCGGAAAACATATTTAATTATTCCTGTGTTTAGCTTGCATTTATGTACTGTGCGTACCAAATATACAAATAGCCAAATATACAAATTTCCATTTTACACAGTATTTTTCAAAGAAATTTATTTGTATAATATTTAATTATTCTAGAAAATAATATTAACATAACCCAAATGAAAGATGAAAACAGAAAAAAAAACGACTGAAAATAAAAATAATTCAGTCGCATCTCGGACTCGAACCCAGGACCTCTGCCAATCCGGGGCAACCGCTTAACCAACTTAGCTAATGAGACCAGTTCAATTTATGTCATCTTCATGGATATCACATCTCAAATTCAAGATGTGTAAATATTATTCTCCATTTTTAATCGAATATTATAGGCAGAAGGTTCGTAGAAAACATTATTTTAATTTAAATTTTATCATTCAATTACCGTTAAATAATAACTCAATATTTGATCCTGATTATTTTCACATTTCTCCATCAAATTGGTTGTACATATAAATATAAATATATATATAAAAAAATATATTAATTTCTAAATCAGGTTTTACTACTGAAGCATTCTCGATACAATATTTTAATTTAGACCGGTCAGTGGCTGAGTTGGCATCGCGTTTGGGTCTCACCCAGGCGTCGTGAGTTCAATTCCTCGGCTGGCTAAGTCCTCCATTTCGACACAAGCAACATCTTCCGCTTAATGTAATGGTAGTAGGAGATTTTCAAATATTGTCAGGTTATTCGTAACCGGGGAATATTTGTCTTTCTTTTAAAATAAATGAATTATTTTATTTTATTTTTAAAACCAACAGTTGACAATAATTATTATGTATGGTAAATATATTTATAAAATGAACTAAGGGTAGGTTTTCACTTAAGTGTATATTAATATATATACAGTACATACCCCAGATAATGGACTATGATCAGAGGTACATATATATCATTCTATATAATAATTGTTGATTTTATAAAAATTGTATGTAAATAAATAGAAATCAATAAATAAAAGTTTTGTGAAGAGCCTAATTTGGGCGAAAATAAATACATAATCACTTTGTTTATAACCACGAGAATTTTATTTAATTTTATTACGACCGCCGGTTTCGCTTAACATAAGCATCTTCAGGGTACAAAAATTAAACTTAATTAAACAGTTTAATTTTTGTACCCTGAAGATGCTTATGTTAAGCGAAACCGGTCGGTCGTAATAAAATTAAATAAAATTCTCGTGGTTATAAACAAAGTTATTGTTTTATTTTCATTAAATATGTCTAACCACAAAGTGACTGCTTTCTATCAAAATAAAAAAATAAATAATCGTCAGTTCTAATAGTTTTCAGAGTAGAGTTCCTGCAACATACGCACCTTATATGTGTTACAATTTCCGGAAAATCTTTTTTTCTTTAATATTTTCCCGATTATCTGAGAAAGTGTTTGAAAAACGTAAGTTGTGATTTTTTTTTAGGTTAACCTGTTTTAAGGTAGAGTTACTGCATTCCAGTGGCGTGCACTGCATTAAGGCTTAAAAACTGTGCCTACCATAAGAAAAACGAACCATAAAAAGATATTTAAAAATTGTTTGTCCAAATGTATTTTTCCATGAATTTATTTATTCAGATCGCCATAAAAATCAGCTGAAGATGTTAATAAAAGAGCCGCATTTTAAAATGATTCCATACCTGAAGATGATAAAATATACATAGAGCAATGATAAATTTACATAATAATAATATGATAATTTACAGAAAATCGTCATTTCCGAATATTTTGAGAGTTACGTATTTTAGCGTAATATCTGAATAATTAAAACAGATTTCAGGATAACCTGCTTTAGGATAGTGATCCCGAACGTATGATAATTTACCGAATATCGTAATTTTGGAAAAATTGATAAGTTTTCCGAGTGAACTCTTTCAGGTATTTGATAATTATTATTTCTAAATAATTGAAAATTTTTCGTGGAAGAGTTCCTGAAATGTACATACATATTGTAAATATGGTAGAAATTCCCACTTCTGAATAATGAAACAGGGTATTTCCAGAAACATATGCTGAATTTTTCTATATTGGGAAAATAGAACAGTTTTCCGGATAAACTATTTTGGGAATTCGAAAATCGCAACACTGTTCGAGGAGACTTCCAGAAACATGAATAATATTTAAAAGTAACTACTGACCGAACTGAGTCAGTTCCGAATATATGAACAGATTTATGTAGCAAAGTAATTCCTCAAACATTAATAATATTAAAAAATTAACTACTGAGAATAGTCAGTTCCGAATATATGCACAGATTTCTGTAGCAGAGTAATTCCTGAAACATTAATAATATTTAAAAGTAACTACTGACCGAACTGAGTCAGTTCCGAATATATGGACAAATTTATGTAGCAAAGTAATTCCTCAAACATTATTAATATTAAAAAAATTAACTACTGAGAATAGTCAGTTCCGAATATATGGACAGATTTCTGTAGCAGAGTAATTCCTGAAACATTAATAATATTTAAAAGTAACTACTGACCGAACTGAGTCAGTTCCGAATATATGGACAGATTTATGTAGCAGAGTAATTCCTAAAACATGGATATGATAACATGCTGAAAATCGTAATTTCTAAATAACAAATTTGATAATTTTCCGGGTAACCTGTTTCAGGGTAGAGTTCCTGATAACACGTATTTATAATCACCGAAAAATTGTCCTTCCAAATAAATGAAAAAGTTGTCCGGATAAATTTAATAAAATGCACCTATATATAATAAAAAATTATGTCGTTCGTTCTGATAAAACAAATTTCAATTCTGAATAACTCGTTGAAGCTTATAAAGCTCATTGTAATATTTAAATTATATTACCGTCTTCAATTATTTCTTTAAGTCTATCCGGGACCAGAGCTCTACTAAGCTAATGCCACCTTGTTATAGAGATCTTGGATTCGAGTCCTGGATGAGACTGTTACCTTTTTGTTTTCTGTATCTTTTCTGTTTCATATTTCATTTGAGCTTTGTTAGTATTATCTTCAATAACAAAGTAAAACAAATTAAATTTAATAAATATTTATTTATGTATGTTTCTGACAGTTGATTTCAGGATTGAGAAAGTACGCCAACTCTTCAAGTCCGTAGACCTTTGGCTTTTCATCATTGTAATTGAGAGCTTCACACAGTCTGCAGTAGTGGAGCGACGGAGCGCTGAAGTAGCCATGTTCATTGACAACCTCCAAGGTCCTTCTCCAATCCTGGTACTTTAGATAGCCGGTCTCCAAGGTGGAGTTGATGAACAGCATCTTCTCAGCCAGAGCTTTTGGACTCTCAAAGTCGTAGACATTGATGAAAGAGTTGGGTGGAAGTAATATGTCGAGGAGTTCGGGTCGGTTGCCCATGATAACGGGGATATTGCCTTTGCGGTACGCGTGGCAGTACGTTTTCTCAGTAATGTATTCGTCACAGGCTGAGTTTTCAAAAGCCAGGTAAAACAGGTATTCTTCCAATTTGGGACAGTCGTCTCCATAAGATCCTGGACACCTGTGAGAATTAAACAATTTTTTTTTAACATCGCTAGCATTGAAAGAGATCACGTCATTTATTTTTTAACGGACTATAGTACCCGATTTACAACATAACTAACACGAAATTAGAATAGCGTAAGTTATAAGTATAGGATGGTATATGAATTAAGCAAAGACAAAAACAAAATAAACATAAGAAAGCAGAAATGACAAGTCAAATTAAGACGTGGTTAAGAATCATAAAAAATATAATATGTCTTTACTTGCTTAATGACAGACAAAAATCATTTAGGCTTACACCAAAAAAATTACGGTTTTGACTTGAGTTGACCATTCTACACATTCTGTACAATGGCGAATAGTATCCATAGATTGAGGAAGAGCAGTTCATTATTTGAGTCTACGGGAGGGATACTGAAAGAGATATTCAGCATTCCTATCGCATGACCGCACAGATATTTCAACATAACAATGACAACCAGCGGCGGGCAATTCATAAGGACTGAAAAGCTGTGCCTACCCTAATAAAAATGTACTGTAAAAAAATTAAAGAGAGACAATTTTCTGATCAAAACGTGAAGTTGGTAAGGAAGTTCTACGCTAATTCATCAAGTTGGCCAGAATAATCAGCGAAAGATGATAATAAAATGGTTATTTTCAAATATTCAATGCACAATTTCATACCCGAACTTTCAAAACTACATACAGCCCACCTTTGGTTATAGAGCAACGCACGCCACTGATGACAGCGCCACAAGAGGAAATATTTATATTTTATGCAATATGTTTGTAGATTTACATTAATAAAAAAACTATGTATGTTGTTGCCATTTATATAAAGTTACAATATAAATTAAGGAACAAATGAAATAACACAAAAAATATTAAATTCAATCACATTAAATTTATAGATTTTATTGTCCAACTGTACCCCCTCTGTTAGGTACATAATCGTGCCTTCTTCATGGTAGCCATTATAACATCTGAAATACTGCCCCGAAAAGAGCACGGTAAATGAGAAGTAAATATTAAATTATATAAGTAAATAAGTAAACGTCAAGCTATATAAACATATTGTTAATTAAAAAATATTATTTCTGGGTTTTGTATAAAGTCCAGAAGTAAAGAAGATCCTCATAATGGAGAATAATTATCCATGTCTCCATCTATATTTACAATAAGGAACTCCAGTCCATTTATTTAAAATTCAATATAGACCTTCTAACATATATTTTAAAAAAAAACGTAGATTTTGACGGCCTCCATGGTCGAGGGGTAAGGCTCTCGACTACGAATCCGAAGGTCGCGGGTTCTAATCCCGGCGTGCGCAAATAAATTGTATTTAATTAATTTGTGTTATTTCACAATTAATTCATTTAAAAATAATATATAATATAATTGAGCACGTTCCAGAGGGGAAGGTACTCTCAGTATCGCCCTGGTGAAAGACCACCATTCAGAATTGAAACGTTGCTTGAAATGGCTTTTAGCCGTATTTGGTGACCAGATCTGAATAGCCAGGTATTTACCCACCTTCCTCTCCCCCTTCTCCTTCCCCTCCCCAATAGCTCCAGCCTCACAACATTCCCCAATTGGGGATGCCATAGTCTCACTGGCTCTAGATGGTTGGGAGCAGTTGGGACTCTTGTGCGGTATTCATATATAAAAAAAAGATAAAATATTTTTAAAATCCGATATCTATGGCGGGTAGGGCGTGACGTCACATGGAATGAATTTTGTCGTTTGACAGATTCAGTACTGGATTTTGTTTACAAAAATTCGAGACTTTTTTATTCTTAAAATTAACCGCTTTAATTGAAGGACACATTGTAAATTGTCAGCATCTTCTCACTATTCTTTTTGCAGTCTAACAAAGTTATAAAATAGAACCATAACCGCACCCGAATATATTTTTCCATGTTCCTAAATGTCCCGACACGCGTTGTTGAATCTATGTCAGATTAAAAATTAACTTCACCCTACCTATTTATAAACTTTAACTCCGAGAATAATAATAATATTTAAAATTGACAATTGGTTGATTGCCCATGATTTTCCCGTATTTTTTTCGAACAGTTTTTTTTTTAATATTTAATAACAATTATAGATCCTAAAGTCGGGTAAATTAAGTTTCGCTTTCGTTAAAAATACAAAAAGGTGTATATACTCGTATGTATTATTTAATATCAAAACAAATTGGACACATAAAAATATCCATACAAAACCAGAATAAATCTTCTGTCATTTTGTTTATCGTGACGTCAGGAGACGCTAACCAAACGGAGCGTTTTGATGTGATGGCATTTTGTTAATTTATAAATAACATTTATAAGACAAGATTTTTTATGCATAGCACAAATATGATAACAAATTATTATAAGCAATAATTATTAACCTGAAAAATCAAACAAATTGATAATCTTCCGAGAAAAAATACATGCTGCCGACGGGACACGAACCCGAAGGTCGCGGGTTCGTGTCCTGTCGGCAGCATGTATTTTTTCTCGGAAGATTATTCAATTTGTATAATTTTTCAGGTTAATAATTATTGCTTATAATAATTTATAAATAATAATTTATTAATTGTACGTATTATTCATAATCTATAATAAAACTTATATACCCATTCCGAATCGGCATTTGTTGATCCATATGAATCCACATATGTTTTTAAAGCCATAATATTTTTTCATTGGATTTCCTCATGGTGTTCGTCAGTGGCGTCCATTGCTCTATAACCAAAGGTAGGCTGTGTGTAGTTTTCAAAGAAAATTTGAAAACGGTTATTTTATTATCATCTTCCGCTGATCGTTATAACCACCTGAATAAATAGGCTTACAAAGTTGCATACCAAATTCATGGAAAAAAAGTTGATAAGTTACAAAAATCAAACGAGTATTTTTCGGTTCGTTATTCTTGGGGTAGGCACAGCTCTTCGGCGTTTGTGGACTGCACACCACTGGGGTTCGTATAAAGCTATGCTTACAAATTCAAACCTGGATTCCAATTTCGGAAAAATTGAAAATATCTTCAACGAACTTATTAATTACCAAGAAATTATAGATCGTTAAAGAAGGCAACAGTTAAATATTTCGATATCACATTTGGTAGATGCCTTTCCCCCGGATATAGTCTCGGTTGCAACCTAATTCGTGTTCTTTGAAATATGTATCAATTATTAATTTAATGAGTGGCGTGCCAAAAAAACTCGCGGATCCGAGGCGTGTATAAAATAAATTTAATTTCTAATCTTTCCGTCGGTTCTGTACTATTTCATCATAGCCTCATTATTTTCAGTCGATCATCCGCCGCGCAGTAAACTGCAACGGCGATAACATTACCCCATTGTTTCTGGTCAGAGATTACTATGTAGTTACCGTTTGTCAGCGCCTGTATTTTCTCGAACGTCAACGTTTCTTTTCTTCTCGCAGTGGGCCATCAAATGTGATACACGATCATTTTATCATCTGGTTTCTACACATTCGGTTTGTACACGTTATTTATTCGTAAATTTGGTAAATATTATTTTTATTATATTATTACATAATCCTTAGAATATACAAGAGAGGAAGTGCACAAAAAAAACAGACTAAGAAAAAAAGTACCTAAAACGTCTGTCCAATATTTCGTGCGGCGTTCTCTTATGTAGTCGATTTCTCTAAACTGTCTTTTAAATAATATTTTGATAACCATATTCAGCCTACGAGTATAAAAAGTGCATCGAATTAAAAAAACGTCTCGAATATCATTTTATAGGTAAGTGAAAGTTTACAAAACCATCATGTCAAACATCTTGTTTTAGCGTAAAAGGGTCATTTTTTATTATTTAAATGGGCAACCGTCATGCAAAATATATTAATTACACAAACCAAAACACAGAGGCGTAGCGACAACCGCACACGACTTGGGCTGGTTATTTTGGCTTGTTGAATTTGTTTTTAATTACATCAATGATACAATAATAATATTTGTTTTCAGCTGAACAGAGTGGTGAGTGCAGTACTCTGTCTGCCATATAAAACTATACATCTAAATAAATTACACGATTTGGAATTAAATTTTTTTATTTCTTTTTTATTTAAAAAAAAACTAAAGATATTTAGCAATTGTACTGCGAAGGCTTTAGGAAAATTCTCCATCTATGCGTGACCTGCCACTGGGCGACGGCCTGGAAAAGAATGTTTTCCGATCTCCGGTAGCGCTGACTCGTCCCGGCTACTCTGTGGCGCATCAAAGCAGCGAACCCATGCACCCTTCCCTCTGCGAACATCTGCGAGGCGCTGCATCGCCAAGGGATGCCGAACAGCGCCCTGTATGCGTGGTTATACTGTGCTCGGAGTATGTTCATGACGCCTTGTGTGTACTTTGTCCATAGTTCACTAGTGTAAAAGCTCACGCAGTATATCTGGAATAATTCCTTCTTCACCGGAAGACTGCACCTGTTGAATCGCCCGGCGAGTATGAGCGCGTAATACCTTGACATTTACATTGATAGAAATATTAATTTAATACTATTCAATGTTTTATTATAATTCAGCAATGAATAATTAAGACCGTTGTGAAAAGGGTTAAGTTTTACAGTGAAAGTTATTGGATTTTGTTTGTAACACTTACTTTCCCAACGGTTACTGAAAGTTTCTACCTAAGTTGCGTTACAATTTATTTTGTTTAGTACGTACTATTATCATTGATATGTTTGTGCACTTTTCATGTTTTCAAGTGGTGCAAGTGGAAGTGAAAAAAAACTCGCGCTTCTTAGCTATGAAACTATGGAGCCAACCAAGAACTCTTTGCTGCGCTCACATTTTGAAGAACGTTTTGTCAACAGAACATTGAATGTAACTCGTTTGAAGATGACGCAGTGCCCACAGCATTATATAGATATAGGTTTATTCGGTTGCAAAAAAGAAAAAAAAACCTTTTAAAAACTGATTATTATTTCCTACATGATGTTTACTGCACTTTACTCTAGACTTTAAATAGAGGATTAGACAAACAAAAATATGTTCTATTTTATGAAGGAATTGGTTGTGAAAAAAATAAAATAATTATTGTTGACCCAAATGTCCATCAAAGGTAAAGCCACTTAATAATAACCACGGAAACGGTACGGCGCTGCGCGGGCGAGGCGACCCGGCGTCCTCTTCTTGGCCGCCATTTTGAATTTTAAAAAATCTGATTAAACCAAAAAAAAAAACTACTAGGTAGTATGGAATGCTGAGACGAACACAAAATTCACACAAATGCATTGCTTGCATAGAGCATGTTGCAAAACTCGTTATTCTCCTTCAGAAAAAAGATAATTCCAGGAAATTAAAAAAAGTTATATACAGCTTTCTTTATAAGATAAAGACTTCTGTAAGCATTTTTTTACATTTGAACTGGAAGTGAATTTTCACAAATTTAGCTAGCGCAAGTTATTTTAACACAATTTTCATTTACTAAAATAATTATTTATTTGATATTGAACCCTGTGATAATTGTTGGTTAAATTTTTAAAATATAACTCCATTATTTTAACGTTTTTTGTTCATTTTTTTATTTATATGGTTATTCAAACGACAAAAGAACACTTTTCAGATAATGTCTGTCATTTAATAGTAGACAAAAATTGAGTCCAAGTGCATATTTTTTACTTTAACCAAACGGTGTTCACAAATTAGTGGTACTTTCCGAAAGGAGATGATTCTACCATATATCATTTATCACGTTTAAATGTTTAAATTTTTTCATTATTTAACGCTTTGCAAAGAGAATTATTGAATTGAATTTTTCATTATTTAACATGGAAGAAAGATTTTTTCGTGTTCTGAAATTGTACGAGTATATATCGAAATAACCATGTACTAGATGTTAGATCAATAAAAAACTCATTATGTTGTTTTGTCTAACATCTTTAAAACGAACTGTCAAACGCGAAATGTGAAAACATTTGAATGTGAAGAATAAATTTCAAAGATTTTAGGAGTGCTTGGTGTTGCCAAAGTACTGAAATTTTATAGTTCCAAAGTAATAAATATCTACTTTTAAATGCTATTGATAGTAATATTTACAAAAAAAATGTTACGACATTTGAGATCACGGATGAAAAAGTTTTTTAAAAATTATTATTATTTTTTTATTTTTTTTAATATCATACAAGTCGCTCATTAGGAACATTCTTTATTGCAGCCACAACTTGGTATTAAGAAACTCATATAAATTTTGTATTAAGTTAAACATGTACAATTTTATTACGCGTAAATTGGCTTGACAGTATGATTAAAATGATCCCTATATTAATCATATGTCAATAAGATAAAAAAAAATCTTGATATACCCGTAAAATGCCAGACAAGACTGGATTACTTCATAATCAATGTTTGTGGGAAAATATTTATTATTGTCTACATCCGTGACCGTTTTTTGTAAAGCAAGTAAGCAGAGATACGAAAAAGAAAACAGAACGTTCTTATAGGAAGATATTTTATTATTTGAAGTCACCCAAAATCTTCTTTAAGATCTCAATCATCTGAATCACGTGTTCATTGTAATTTTTTTAATAGTTTGGTTCTGTTTTATTCCAACGGGCACAAATTAAAGTGTCATGGCCTTCCACACGATTGGTTTGCCCGAAACTAACTGAAGTCACCGACCATCCGATCTTCCTTTCCTAAAGTCAAGCATACCAACTTTAGGAAAGAACGACCGGATGGTCGAACCTTTCGACGCTGTGGCTTTAAGTCAGTATCGGGCAACCCAGTCGGTGCGATTTAGCATCAGCTGACGTCACCATAGTTTACAATCACTCAGCGAAGGTGCCACGATCGTATTCAGTTGACGTCAGAGCCAACTACGTTATTTACAATAATAATTCAACATTCCTTGCAGTAGACTCAATGTTTTGCTTTTCCTCAATAAATAATTTACTAATAGGATAATTTCACAAACTATGGATACCGTTAAAAATGTGTGAAATATTTAAAGTTTATATTTCTGATTCTGATCGCATTAAAAGTGTACAATTATGTAATAATTATTTATTTTAAAAACGATCCAAAACTGCACATTCCGAAACGGTTCGTACTAGCTAAATAGTCATTATGATGTAGATAACGTCACTTGGTTAGTAAAGACGGCTGTCATCGACTTTGGTTGGCGTAACATCAACAACGGCATATTGACGAACAAAAATGAACATGTCGTTTTGGCGGCAAATCAAAAATGGCACATTTTAAAACGTTATAAAAAATTCATTTGTAAACGTAAAAGTAAAATAAAAATAACGTCTTGATCTTAATTTATGTCACCAATCAAAAAAAACAAGTGAAAAACCCTATTATGAGTATCTACCATTCTCCTCCACTGTCCAGAATGTCGAGACTTATTAACTCAAGTCAGGGCCTTCCAATTTTTGTTACCTGTCTAAATGATGGTCAGGCTTTACGAAATTAAATCTCGAAAATTATCATTTAGAATGTCGAAAATCATAAACTCTACCAAAACTACGTTCAAGCTTTAATTTTTTTTTCTATGTAAGGAGAAAATACAGATACATACAGTAATATCAAAACAATATACAATATCTAGAGAAATCGCCTGCATCCTAGCTATTTCTCACTGATTAATATGATACAGATAAATAAACCTTTTAAATAATATTTAGAAAAGTTAAGGAATTTAGGAGTTTGTTACACGGATTTTTTTTTTGAAAAATTGCACAATCTCTAAATAAAGTAACAGAACTTTACAAATAATATTTATAAGTACGTGAAGGAAAAAAATAATGATTAAATATTGTTATACAAAGAAATAACAAATAATAATAACACTTTAATGTTCTCTCAAATGTATATTATTATTCTATTTTTGTCATTGCTTCATTCATATATTATGTATGTGCTGGTCTTTTTTTCTGTACCTATTGTTTATTTTATTTTGTGTAATCGGTCAACGGACTGCCAATAAAAAAAAATAAAAATAAAATAAGGTTTTTCAATTTGAGGTTATGTATTTTATTATTTATTTTTTTTAGATTCTGCTTTTAACATTGATAATAGAAACAAGTGATATGGGCCATAAACCATTATTAATATAAATCCGCGCACAATGCGCGTCGCCAATACTGTTTACCCATACTACTTCAAATCACATCTACCCACAGCGGCGCCCCGTCTTTGTTTCTATCTACTCACCAAACGCATAACTTTAATTGGCTCTGCAGATTTGATAGTCCGTGCAGTTCGGTGGTAGTTCAGCGATAGTCGGCACGCTTCCACGCCATATCTCCCTTAGTTTCTATCCATGTCCTTTAACTGCCACTTCTTTATTACTCACCCCTTTCTCAATTCAGGATCCAGGGAGCACTGCCCATAGAAGTCCACCTTGATGTGTTCCTGTAACTCCTTGACGTATTTCAGTCGGTCATTGTCAGTTCCACAGTTGGACATCAACACCGCAGCGAGGACATCCCTTCGTTTCCTCTCCGCATGTGGAACCAAAGCAGTAAATTTGGACTTGAAATCCAAAGAATCGTCCAGGAGTACAGGTGACGCGCGGGCGATCACTCTACCGTATGGAACGGGTACGTCAGCTTCTGCCCTGTGTAATAAATATTAATATTGATTATTAATTCTTTCTTTATTGTAAGGTTGAAGGGAGTGGGGGAGGGGAATGCGATGGGGAAGAACAAGCTTGGGAAAACCAAATTATTCAATATTCAAATTTGGTCAGTAAAGCCGGCTAGCGATGTTTTGTGTCGGAATGGTGGTCATTCACCAGGGCCATGACAGTATCTATCATTTTGAAACGTGACGCAAAATATGTTAAATACATTATTATTGTATTTTTGAGGGCACGCCGGGATTCAAACCCCGAGATGTCTGGATACCAAAAGCTGCAGTCTACAGTGTCTACACCATACAGCCATCTAAGTTTTAAAAAGGAAGAATGGTGCAATGCGCTATCCAATTTTCCCTTATTGTTTATTCTTTTATTAGGAATGGCAGTCTCTTTTCATATTACACTATATGGGGTACCTAAGTTTTTCCCCACAGTTTCCTCGAGAAGCTGTGATGTATAAGAGAAAAAATATGGAAGTCAGCTAAACAGAAGTTGGTTAAAGTTAAATTATTTATTCTAAATGACATTTGAATATACGCTTTTACAATAATGTTGCACGGCGCGGCGAACGATTACATCATTTTTATAATTCACGCCGTGGTCGTGGACGGCATTTGTGCAATGTTAGCGTCTCATAAAAGTAGCAACAGCATATACAGTCAGCACGAAAGAAACGCTTCGCAATCAAACGGGCGCGGGTGATCAGGGTTTCGGATTGCGAACTCACTCACACATCAAATTATCCTTGTAACTACACACTACACTCTCAAAATTGATGTGACGGCTTTACGGGGAGCTAGGAGTCCACGGCGTTAAAAGTATCTTCATTAAAGCCCATACATTTTGCTTTCTTGTTATGTCGTCACGGCAAGCTTTGCCGTCGCCGTGCCGTTGCTGTGCAAATTATAAAAGCGCCCAATGGGTTTATAAAATCGTAACTCACTTGAAAGTCATGGACCAGTTGAACAATCCATCCAGATCAGTCCACTTGGCGTGTCCCTGGCTGAAGGCGTTGTAGGGACTCTCGTCGTTGAGGAAGACCCAACGCTGTCCAGCGGGTCTGGTAACGTTAGGCAGGCTTTCTATCCCGTTGAGTCGATGGAGCAGAACTACCACAGCATCTGCGTCTGCCGCGGAACTCTCCTCGTAATCCAGGAAGCAGTTGTCCACGGAGCAGTTGGCGAATGGTTCGTGTCTGGTGGCAACAATAACACACGTCGCTCTAACATTGACACATGGAAACCTTGGTACAATGCACACCATTTAGAGTACTCTCTATTCTACAAATCGTAAGCAATATTAAATACTTTTGGCAATGTCTTGGGAACGTGGTATTTAAGGACATTGAAAAATTTACAATATTAAAACAAAAAATGTATCTAAATTTTCGGTTATTGACATACAGGTCTCCGCCATTACACAGAGACTTCCTTAGCTAGGCGGGTAAAACATTACAAAAAAAAATGTGGTGCATACTTTGTATTTCAAGTAAAAAAAAAAAAAAATAGTTTCGAAAAATAGGTCAGTTGCTTCACAATAGTTGACAATGGCTTTAGAAGATATAGTTGCATAAATGGATTCGGACTATTCTGAGCGTTTATTCCGATTGAAGTATAATGTAGAGTTTAAATTAATTTGAATTTATTTTAGAATGAAGTACTTGTATGTGAGATAAAAAAAATTAATAAAAAAAAAATATATGTATATTTATAAAATTTGAGCCAACATATGCTATAAAAATGCAAAAAACGTTACCTTTCTTGGTGGAAGTAGTAAAGATGGCGTTTCTCCAACATTTTTCCAAACTTCCAAACTAGGATTTTAAACCGCTTAGATCGCTTTTCCGGTGGAGGTTCATTGAGATAGAGATATCTCCCTTCCGCCGAGAAGTTGAATTGCTGAAAGGTTAAAATTATTAAAAAAATAAAATTATTGTATGAATAATAAACAAACAAACAGACAAAAACATTTGATAACAAAAAATCGTCGATCACCTGTCATTTTGGATTTTAAATAAATTTACTTTATCTACATTTATTAGTAAAATAGATAATATTAAAAATTAATGAATGTACAAAAGATATATAAGTTATGTACCTTTCTGGCACCGAAGAACTCCTGAAGGTATTTGGTGTTTTCTTCGCTGGCTGGAGGTATTTGAACATTGTTTTCCCATAAAGATACAAAATCTATTTCTCCTGATGAAGATGGGTATCGTTCTACCGATGAAGGTTCAAAAAATTCCTGTGAAGAAAACCATGAAAATTCAAACGGTATTGAATTTGAATTTGAACTTTCACTTTCGAAAGGTTGTTTTGACCGCCGAGCACGACACTTCACCGAAACAATCGAAGTGGATTAACTTAAAAAATGACAAGCCGAGATAACCGTCACATATTTATAAACTGAACGTGATTAAAACAATGATTTTGTATACGTAAACACATCTAACTAGTAGTGGTGGGCGAAGCGGCTCGGTTTAGTGAGCCGGATCACTAGATCAGCTCTCTGTAAAGACAATCCACATGAAAACTGGACGATAAAAGTATCGTGTAAGAGCGCCTTAAGAACGCCTTTAGGAGGGCCAAGGGAGCGAGGGAGAGGGCATGGTGCGGGGGGAAGCGAACCGTCGTTTAATCGAGTCGGATCACCGAACCCGTATACTACAAAGAGCTGATTTAGTGATCCGGTTCACTAAACCGAGCCGCTTCGCCCACCACTACTAACTAGTGAAATTCACTGTTTTGAACAGTGGAGGCTGGTATGCGATACGTTCCATTTTTCATTTTGCATGAGGATACGTTACAATACAGACTAACGTGAAAAGAAAAACCACGTTAAAATGCCTTTTGGACATGTGTATTGTAGGCTTTCGTCATAAAACAGAACAATGACAAAACAGAACACTATTGAAAAGTGACATAAAACCACGAACAAACAAAAATTAACCTAATCAATTATGTTATTATGTTCTGTACTGTTTTGTACTATAACTAATACGAACATTGCACATTCACATTGCAAATTATACCGACAAAGGTACAAATAATTTGTAAATATATAAATATACTTGCTTGTTCGCTCTTTGCTTATCTACGGCATTATTGGTTGGGCAGGATCTTATAAAAATAATTTAAATTCAGTAAAACCTTCACAAAGAATCATCATAAGAGTAATAATACTTTTAAAAAATTCCACTTTCTCAACGAAATCACTGTTCACACTATTTCCAGTACCAAATGTTGAAGAAAGAGAAAAATCTTAAAGAAAATTAGGAATATTATAAACTTTTGAGAAATGAAAATCAATTTATAACACCTTATTTTAAAACATCTCAAAAAAAACCACGATATTTATAATAAATAAATTAAATAAAACTCTTCTTTAAAAAAAAAAAAACGTATAAAATATTTTATAAATGGAAGCAACTTAAATAAATTATATTCCTTCAAATTAAGAATCGTGACTCCCTTATCAGACACAAGAACTCCTCTTTTATATACGACTGGGAATACGTTTTAATTAAAAAAATTGTAAAATACTTGCAATTCAACTTATAAGAAATGAAAAAAGTATTTATTAATTGATAAACTAAAGTTCTTAAAAACTTAAGACAAGATTTTTGTGCATAGCGCAAAGGGTAACAATTATTTTTATAAACAATAATTATTAGCCTGAAACACTCATCCAAATTGAAAAAAACCTTTCCGAGCAAAGATAAATGTCGCCGACAGGACTCGAACCTGCACCCTTCTGATGTCCGGTCAGATGCTCTACCGTTGAGCTACGTCGGCTTAAAAAAATTCCTTGGCGGGTTTGCGATAAGCCGACGTAGCTCAACGGTAGAGCATCTGACCGGACATCAGAAGGGTGCAGGTTCGAGTCCTGTCGGCGACATTTATCTTTGCTCGGAAAGGTTTTTTTCAATTTGGATGAGTGTTTCAGGCTAATAATTATTGTTTATAGAAAAAAGTATTAATTATATATATATATATTATAATAATAACAGGGAAATTTTAGGTTTTCGCGCACAGGCGGCGGAGCCTCTTAAAACGGCCCTGGCAATGTCAAGAGTTATTTTAAAATAGTGGGTTAACAAACATATTATTTAACCACATGTGCTTCGAAGAATGAGTCCAAGGTACCCAATGTTATCAGTCTTTTTAGAAATTGATTAAAAGCAAATGTTGTACAAGTACCTATTGGGTAAGAGAGGCATTAGTTACACATAAATCTACTTTTAAGACTAGGCCATACGACAGCTTAAGAGCCCTGTGAACGTAGAAACAATAACGATTTTTTTAAAATTAACCTATAAAAAAAAAAAACAAAATATGTAATAAATATTTAAGGAAACAAATTAAAAGGGTTCGGTTAGGCTTGACATTTAATAGTAAACAAAACTTGAGAACACTGCGATCGTTTAAAAGGTTTTAAATGACAACACCAAGATGGCTTATAGGAAAATGAAAGTAAGTTGAGAAAAGCACAATGCTCCAAGTGCATATTAATTTATCGAAGAAAGCAAGCACTTTGTGGCTTGACATTATAAATTAAATGAAAGATTTTTTTTGTTCTAAGGCACTTTGTTTTATTTATATTTATGCATCATTGACCGGTTTCGGTTAAACTCAACCTTCATCAGGAACGTGCACTTATAAACTAAATTAACATTCAGAGATATATCATAATGAAGACAGTGGGGAAAGAGACACAGTATACCAGAGTAGAACAGGACACAGCATCAGAGGGTAGGCGGTATGGTGGTAGGTTGAGATGTATGAGAAGTTACAGTATATCA
Organism: Halesus radiatus; assembly: GCA_022606495.2. Taxonomy (NCBI): domain Eukaryota; kingdom Metazoa; phylum Arthropoda; class Insecta; order Trichoptera; family Limnephilidae; genus Halesus; species Halesus radiatus. The sequence goes on along the minus strand of JAHDVE020004381.1, from coordinate 248,999 downwards.
GAGTAGAACAGAGGAGAACTTTCCTCCTTTTTCACTGTCTTCATTGTGATATATCTCTGTATTCAGCCTTTTTTTTTACTTTAACCAAAAGGTCTCCTAAAACTAGTGGCACTTTCCGAAACGAGAGCATTCTACATCATATTCTAAGACAATTTTATAATTTATTGTTGTTTTATTAAAAGTTTTGTAAGGAAGATAATTGAAATAATAACTCGGAACGGCGAGTTTATTGTATTTCTGAAATGTATTTGTCAAAATACTCATTTACTAAATATATAAAACATATTTTTTTACAGAAACTCCATACAGGAGGCTCTGGGGGAAATAATTTCCCTCATGTCATCTTTGGGGATACTGTGTGTAGAGTTTTTTTAGAGGACAGGAAGGAGTGAAACTGAGTTTTGAAGAGACCCATGTTGTAGGAGGGAGGAAACACAGAGGCCGGCATATCATTCCATAGCCGAATTGTTGAACACAAGAACGAGTCGTATAAGCGACCCGTTCTCATATAACAAACGTTAACCGTATATACATATTGGGTGCGAGTTTGGCATGTTTCCCGACTGTGCATCAGTGCCGAGGGGATCAATGACGCTAGTTTCTCAGAGCATCTTTCATTAAAATACCAGTAGAAGGACAGCATTCCCAACTGATGTCTGTGTTCCAAAGTTTTTTAAGATAGGCGAATCTATCAAACGGACCGCCCGTTTCTGCGCAGAGTTAAGAGTTTTTTTTCAGATTTTTTGGCAGCCCCCAGCGGTGGCGGCCAAATTCTTCAGTGGGGCGTATTTACGATTTGTACAGGATCAGCAGTTGTGTACTATTAAAGTATCTCTGTACTGTACACCCAGCTTCTGAGAGGCTAACTTTACTCTGGATTCGTTGGAGCCCCCATACCTGAGCTGGTCAATTAGGGTTACACGAAACATATCAATGGAGGGCTTGTTGGGAAGATTGCTTCCATTAAAGGAGACTAGATCTACTACAGATATCCAAATTATAAACTTAAATAACGTAAATATAATCGGGTTATGTTGTTATGCTATGTTTCTTTAAATCACGAATGTGAAATAATTGAATCTATAGAAAAAATTTCAAAGACAAAATGAGTAACCTTGGTGTTATCAGAGAAGTGAAAATTTTAGTTTCACTTCATTAATTTTCTACCTTTTATTACCAACCTGCAGATTCCTACAATAAAAAGTATGATATAATCAACCCGGAAAGCTGTGAAGATTTCCAAAATGCCATGTTTTAAATAATACCACGTACCTTTCTTTGATCGAAAAAGTCTTCTATCAGCTTCGTGTGATTTCCTCCGTCAACCCTAAAATCATCTGTCGAAATTCCATCGAATTCAGCTCTTTGTGGAAATTTGTCAAAGCACACTCTATCCGAATAGAGAAATAAGAGAAATGTCATCATCACCGCGAAGATACCAAATAGAACAACTATCTTTTTTAAACGCAGCATTTCGGAACTTATTTTTTAAAAAAGGAACACAAAATTTTTGCACTTTTAAATAAGATCTCCTGTACACACGTTTAAATAAGGACTCTTAATTTGAACACGTTTAAATAAGAACTCATTGGAACTGGTTTAAACCTTCTTTTTTTTTAATAAATGAATCAAGATTAGCACGTTAACTCGCGATCGTAAAATTCCATCTATCAGTCGACTCAAATCGGTGTTCATTTAGCTATTTCATTTTCTTTCAGTCGGTACTACACACTATAATAACACGTCGCACATTCCACCGGTCTCACCTTCCATCGTCACTTTTCATCTGTTGTTTTTTCATTGTAAATATTGATTGTTGATAAAGTAAAACATGTTTTTGACTGATTCCGTGGCAACAATGGACATATCTACCATATGTAGCAACTCCGATTGAATCGGGGGGCTAGAAGAAAATTGAACCACTATTCAAATATGACGAATTTTCAAATATTGCTGATGTTAAAGCCAAAGTTGTGCAGTGTTTAACACTCTTGATGATCCAACTCTAAATAAGGAACTCCAGTGAAAAATATTATGACTTTAAAAACACATATTCATATAGATCAGCATACGTAGAATTTTTAAATCGTTATTTAAAAGTGAATAAATATTCATCTCATCAAAACACCTTGTTATATACACCATAGTGTGTATTCTGTTTTTGGATTAGTATGGAGATTTTTATTTTACGATATTGTTTTTGTATTTTAAAAATGTATTTTTTTAGCTTTGGTGAAATTTATGCTTAATTTGGGTGACTTTAAGCTCTATAATTTTTCTTCAATTAAAAATTACTATTAATAACAAAAAATAGAGTATTCATGAACAAACCAATTGTCAATATGGATATTTTATTATGTTAATGCTCAATACTATTATTATTCTTAGATTTGAAGCTTCTAAAAAGGTACATAAGGTTATTACTTATGTTTAGTTATGGTTTACTATAAACAGAATATAAAATTATGTACGGCAAAGCTCATCCTTGTTTTGACATTTGACATTCTAACCTCAAAACCGACTGGTTATAGATTCGGAGCGTTTGGGCGGCCTTTGAAAAATTGTAATTTTGAAAATTATTTTAACTAAGTATTTAAAAAAAAAACGAAGTATACTGGTATTTAAGTTTGAACGTCATTATTGATAAATTTAAAAAAATATATGAACTGGAGTTCCATAAGGAATAATTTTTTTTAAGAACGCTTGTCAATGGTACGGTTGTGTCGAAACCGGTAGCGAATTTAATAAATCAAAAATAGCAAAAGTACATAATAAATAAAACTTACAAATAAAAAGGAATAATGTAGGCTATAAAAACCAGTTTTGTTTCTTCAACCATGTTTGAAACCGATTAGCTGAATACGGACTAAATCAAAGGGTTAATAATAATAATAATAATAATAATAGGATGATTTGTTTAGCGCCGTTTTTGTGAAAAATCACCTCAAGTAAAGCTCAAATAAACTTGTTTTAATAATGTTAATAAAATTATAACCCATCCTCATCTGAATTAATTTACACACATGTTTGACAAATATCTAAATATCTATTATATTATACTGTTGTTTACTGCTATATTAAGAAAGATTGTTTGAAATGGACGAAATTAAATAGATTTAAAAAGCCTTTATACTTATTGCAAAATATCAGTGAATATAGTGCATTTTTTCCTGATACGAAAAACAGTTTTCTGTACAGCCTTGATGAAAATATGAGAACATTTTTTTTAAAGCACGATGAAAATGTGAATAAAAATAAGTTTTTTTAATGGATTATATAATTTATTATAAATAGCTAATAAAGTTACTATTTAAAAAAAAATTATTTATAATATTTATTAACCTACAGTGTTTGATTTAGCTGAAAATAGAATATATAAATAAAGGTCAGGTAGCATTGCATTGTTTATTCCTCCAGTGTATTGTGCCAGCAAAATATGAAATATGATGTATTTTCCAATTTTGAAATAACTTGTTGAAAACCTCATTGTAATATATTTTTAATAATTTAAAATTACACATATTAACAACTCTCAAAATGAAACATGAAGCCGAAAAATCACAGAAGAGAAAAACCCAAAGGTAGCAGCCAAAATAAAATAAATGGGAACTAATGAAGATGATATTGACAGTTCTTAGAAATCAAAGTATGATACCAATAAAAATGATGGGACGGATTGGGGTAACCGTAGCTCAGTGGATTAAAACGCAAGGTCCCGGATAGACCATCAGGTTCTGGGTTCGAGTCCCAGCTACTATCGTTACCTTGTTTAGTGTCTTTTCGTTTTCATGTTTCATTTTGAAATTTATTAATATTATCTTAAATGATTAAAAATGATGAATGTGTTTTTGTTGATAGCTTAAATATACCTAAAAAATAGGCATGCATCTTTCAGTGTCCATTACGCCTTTTCGCGGCAATTTGTATCAGAATCGAGGAAGTGTCTCAGTTCTTCAAGTTCATAGACCTTCGGCGACTCATCATTATAATTCAATGCCTCGCACACTCTGCAGTAATGATAAACTGGAGAATCGAAGTATCCATGTTCATTGACCACCTCATAATGCTTTCTCCACTCGTGCAACTTCAAATAGTTTTCTTCAAAAGTAGCGTTGATGTACAGAAGCACATTAGCCAGGTCTTTGGGGCTTCCGAAGTCTGAGGTGCTGAAGAAGGAATCTGGTGGTAGGAGGAGGGTGGAAACTTCGGACTTGCATCCCATGATGATTGGAACGGCTCCCTTCCCGTAGCCGTGGCTAAAAGCCTTCTCGGTGATATACTGGTCGCAGTTACTGTTCTCGAAGGCCAGGTAAAAGAGGTACTTCCCCAAGTCAGGGCAGTCATCTCCGTAAGAGCCAGGGCATCTGCAAACGTAATAATTAACATGAAATATTATGATGTTTTGGAGACAACGCTGTCATCAAAATAGAATGGATCTCTGCATGTCTTTTGATCAGATGAACGGCACTAGTAGAAGAATTGGCTTTAAAATTAATACGGGAAAGACAAAATGAACGTTTATCAGTAAAATAGCCAGAAACAACGATAGTCTGCGGGTGATTCTTAGATAGAAACGATCATTGAGTACCGATATTTTAGCGATTTACTGAGAATTGAAATCCTGAAGGCGAGGTAAGATTTAAAGTACCTATGTGAGATCAGGGAGCCTTGACCAAGACTGTCATGGGTGTAAATATCGAGGAAGCTGAATAGGAAGTTGAAAGCCTTGAAAATAATAAAGAGAGATAATGGACCTGTGCTTAATTGGTTATTGTAAAGAGAAAAATAACTGCTACATGCAACAATTGATCGAAAGGGAGACGTAAAAGGCCGAAGATATTTTGTGACCGAGGAACGTTTATAAGTGGACTAATATTTAGAGAATTGAGAGGTACTTCAGGCTGTCTGAAAACTGGAAGAAGTTTGGCAAAAAAGATGGATCTGTAATGTACACCAGAACGAATAAATGGAGCAACACTAAAGGATGACAGTACTGGCAAGACTCTCTCAAGAGTACGTAAAATAAAACAGTTTTTCTTCACATCTGTGAAGAGGTGTACTCTAAATTGGCCATTAGGCACCAAAAAACTGCATTACTATTTCAACTAATTCATTAATTCACGGACAAACTTACGCGTCTTTCAAGGTCGTTCCGCATTCTCCGTAAAAGTCAACGTCTATGTATTTTTGCAATCTTGTTACATATTTCAGTCTTTCATTTTGTTCTCCGCAGTTGGACATCATGATCGCCACTAACACATCTCGGGTTTTGTTGGCCGCGTGAGGAACAAGGGCAGTGAACTTAGACTGGAAATCCATCGAATCGTCCAGATTTATGGGAGGAACCAGTGGAATTGTTCGGCCGTACGGTACAGGGACGTCGGACTCTGCTCTGGAAAATAAGGAAAATAATTTAAGTAGGTACCTTCCCTTTTTCAATGTGACAACACACAAGAATTCAACTGTCTGTCCTGTTTTAAGGCGGGGAAACCACCTGATTTGGTGCCTATGCGAGGCTAGATATGTTCTTTATTTGGTAATATTATAGTCTCCCTGGAAACTACATTTCCTAACAAACGCAGCGACTAAATTATTACGGGAAAGGGGTCTCTTGAAAATATATGCAAATTACGAGATGTTGGAAACGACTTATTTTATGATTCTATAGACAAGTTTTTTTGAGATTTGATTCTAAAACATGAACACAATGTAAAATTAATTAGTGAATGGACCGAGTCAGAGGCTTTCCACGAAGGTATGGCATGAACGTGCAATACAATCTGCAGTCTTAGGTTTCCTAAAATTGATTTCAAGCAAAAAAAAATCAAATTATGTGAAGGCGACTATAGAAAAAAATGTTTTCATTATGTAACGTGCTCCTCCGGCATAGTGGGGTAAGATTATCAATTAACACCGGATGAATTCTGGTGAATACAGAATTCAAAACATCTCTCAACCACAACTATCCTAATAGGCAAAGAGAAGCACAAATGTGCATCACAAATTTTTGAAAACAGCGGGTAACATTACATATCTGGGAATAATTATCGATAAAAACTTAAAATGGAAGCACCGCATCTGCCATACAATAAAAAAAAATAGTAAATTAATTCATATATTTTTACGAATCAGAAGTGTCTTATCAACGAAAAATCTATATCTAATATATTAGGCTTAAGCACAGTCTATTATCAGTTAGGGAGCAACTTACAAAACTAGTCGGATCCAAATAGAAATTGTGCAGGAACTCATAATTAAAAATATATTGCAAAAACTACGACTACCCAACTGATCGCTTTTTCGAAGAATTCAATGTTCCTGCATTAAACTTATTTGGGAAAAAATCAATTATACAAATTATAGAAGAAAAAGATATTCATTCGTAACGGAAAATCGTACTAGACTCAAATATGTTTTCTCATGCCCAAAATTAGACACTTATTTTGCACAACGGCAATATACTCATGAAGGGAAGTGTTTTTTTTTTAATAATTTACCGAAAAAAATAAGCAGCATTGACAAAATACAAATGGTGAAGTCTGTTAAGAAATACATATTTAAAAACACTCTTAATAAAAAAAATTGTTATCACTTAAATTAGTCATATAAAATACCCTTTCCCCCCATTTAATATATACATATTTTTTAAATATACATTTGTTATGTATTTCTTCTTAATTACATTACACAGGTCTGTAAGTAAAAACTGCATAGGATTTTGATATATTTTCTTGTAGATTTGAACTTGGTAAAAACGAAAAAAATACCAAAAACTTTCCATCACGTCAATTTTTTTTTGTTACAGTCAAGTTTTTGTTTGTATTTAGCTTAAAATTCCTAGTTAACTTAAAATTTTATATTCTTTTTTTATTTTATTTAAAAAGGTGTTTTAAATCGAAGACTTTCGCAATATATATATATATTTTTTTAATGTTAATGGTTGAAGAGAGGAGTAGTAGGAAGAGGTGAGTAAAGTAGTTTTAGCGTTAGGAGGAAGGTCGCATGATCGTGTAGAAACAGGTTAAAAGTTGATAGTGAGTAATATTAGTCTAACCTTGACTCAGCTATTCGTCCAATGTCCCATGGTTCTGAAATACCAGTTCCACAGCGACCTTTTAATTTAGATGATATCCTGAGTGAGTCAGAGGACTCAGACACATTAGCTTCCCAGGACGAATCTAGCTCAGATTTTTCTGTTGACGGGGAACCTTAAATTTATTCTCAGAGTGAGCCCAACGACCTAGTAAGAGACGTAGGTCTTTCAGAAGATGCAGCCGAATTCAAGGGTCAAGGCTAAAAAACAAAAACCTACTATCATCTGGGACCTTATTTTCGTGGTACAGGCATCGACAGAGAGAATTTATTCAGTTTTTCTCCAAAGAGGGAAATCTGGTTTATTGGAATGATGTTCATGGGTTCATGAAGTGCGTTGAAATATAATATGATTCATAAAAATGGCGCATATTCATTCATTGATTCACCTAACCTAGCCTCAAAGCAGTCTTGCTGCATAATGGAAATGTATTTACATCTTTTCCTATGAAACACTCGGTTCATATGGGAGAAAACTATAATGACTTGGCTACGATTCTTGAGAAAATTAAATATCAGGAGCATCAATGGATAGTTCGAGGAGATTTCAAAATACTAATCATGTTGTTGAGTCAGCAGGGAGGTTATACAAAATATCCCCGCTTTCTTTGTTTATGGTATAGAAGAGCGAGACAGCTGCACTGGTCAAAAACTGACTGGCCACCACGAGATAGACCCCGGGCGAGAAAAATGTCATCAATACGACCTTGATTCCCCCAGAAAAAGTGTTATTACCATTTCTTCATATTAAATTGGGGCTCATAAAGCAGTTTTTCAAATCACTGCCAATAGATGGAGATAGTTTCAGATATCTGAGTTCCAAGTTCCTGAAACTATCTGCCAAGTTAAAAGAGGGAGTTTTCACTGGCCCCGACATAAGAAAACTTTTATCTGATCCCCTCTTTTTTGAAAGAATGGGAGAAAAGGAAAAAGATACATGGGACTCTTTCAAAAATGTAGTGCATAAGTTTATGAGGAATTCTAAAGACCCTGACTACAAAACTATTGTACAACGCATGTTGGCTAAAAAAATCATTTCTTACACTTCCATATCATTCATTCATTTCATTGCCGGCACCCCGGGCGTTTATTGGCATAAAATTTAAACATTTACATGTACTTTACCAGTCTCACTAGACGATGTCTGTTCTGAGACGGGTAGACTATTCTATTTACTGTTTTCCCGAAAACTTGGGAGCCTACAGTGAAAAACGGGGTCAAATAATTCACCAGGATATCCGTGATATCGAAAGACGTTACCAAGGAAAATAGGATGTCAATATGTTGGCTGACCACTGTTGGATGCCCAATCGAGAAACCAGAGAAAGAAATCGAAAATGAGTTCGAAGAAGCGTCAAAGAGAAGAAGAAAGGGTTTCACAAGAAAAAAGAGTAGATCTAAAATTGTGTATAAATATCAGCAACAAATTTTTTGTAAGTTAGTTGTAAGAGAATATAACATATTTAGTTCACTAATTTATTTTTATTTTGCAAGAACCTATATGTGGTAGGATGTTACGGAAGTCACTTTTAGAATATGTGACCTTTAAAACATACTCGTATACTCGTAATTCAGCAAAAATATCCCATGCATCTGTAAAAAAAAGTATCTCGGAAACTACTAAATTCACAGAGATCGTTTTTATTTTAAGTTGTAGCAAAATTTGTGACGTTTTTTTCACTAAAATTCTGTCGTTTCTCGCCAAATATTCATTCTATCGACTTGGGAGTGATGTCATTCGATTCAACATTGATGAAACCATATTAACGTCACCTCACTCGGTCTAGCTATAAAATATGATTTTTTCAAAAAATCCACCCCCCTCCACCAAGCCCCCTAGAGGTTTGTTCCACTACTTTAACTGCGGACTATGCGGATTTTTATTTCTAATACCGAGATGAATATTAGACCAAAGTTTCATGAATGTAGCAATTTTGTCATCTATAAAACCCTAGTTTACCCTTGACAAGTTGACAAGTTAAACAGACCGAGAATATCTGGCCAGGTTGGAGGTATTGAAAAGGCTCACACAAACAAGATCACAAGGAAAACTAACTTATAAGACATGGACCAGTTGAACAGCCCGACCAGATCTGGCCACTGTGCATTGCCCAGGTTGAAGGTGTTGAAGGGACTTTCGTCCGTGATGAAGACCCACCGCTGTCCGGGGGGCCTGGGGGTCTGAGGGAGACTCCAGGTCCCGTTGAGACGGTGCAAGTGTACCAATACAGCATCAGCGTCCAGGGCAGAGCTGTCGTTGTAGTCCAGGTAGCAGTTGTTCACGGAGCAGTGGGCGAAAGGTTCGTGTCTGAAAATCAATAGATTTTGAAGGTTTTCATACTTTTAGAATCTATCTACAAATTATTTGTAGTTTTGAAAAGTTTTGAAGGTTCCATGGCAAACCAGAACAGTAACAAAACAGGACAAGAAAAGTGAAGAACAATAAAGAACAACAAACCTAACCTTACCTAACCTATTATTTATTTATAATTTTCTGTATTCATTAATTTTTCACTATAAAAAGATTTAACATGGTTTTCGACCGCTAACCTAAGTGTATGCCCGTATTATGGCAACCGATACACATATACACATACACACATATATATAAAAGTAATTCAGCTTTGAGGAGTCATGTATTCTTTACAAAATGTTCGTCTCTTTTCAAATAAACAAATATCCAACTCTGAACACGAACAGCAAATTGGGGCAAACTACTGGATGACCTGTTTAAAGTCGGTGGTTAGTGCATTGAACATCATTTTATCATGTTCTGTTCTGTCCCTGTTCTGTTTTATTCGGTTACCATTTTTATACCCATAATTTTTGAATCTTTTTTTAAATATGGGTAAGATAAAAAGTTTTGGTAGTTTGCTTATAACACCTCGGCAGATGGTTTGCGTACAGCCCAGTGACGCTTAGCTAGGAAGCTAACGGAAGCTAAACAACAAAAAATATGTACTAAATGCCTTTGTTACAAAATGCCAAAAAGGGAACACAGCACCACTTTTGTTAGAAAATACCCGTTTTTGTTAACAAAATAACGCGAATTTCACCAACATAATTCAAATTTTGCTAAAAATAACACCGCTTTTCTCAAAAAATAACGCGAATTTTTCAGGTCTCTAGCTTATAGCACAACTGGCTAATTGCACAGGTGGCTTTGAAGGTCAAAACGGCCAGTTTTATAAATATTTCGTTTGCATAAGAATTCAAACACGCAAAATGCAATTAACTGTAATAATGGTTATTATTTGATTCAAAATGTAACTTTTGCCCAGGGAGGCATTAGTATTTCGTTACATTATTGCAAGCATGCAAGACAAAATGTAACTTTTACCCAGGGAAGCATTAGTATTTCGTTACATTATTGCAAGCATGCAAGACAAAATGTAACTTTTACCCAGGGAAGCATTAGTATTTCGTTACATTATTGCAAGCATGCAAGACAAAATGTAACTTTTGCCCAGGGAGGCATTAGTATTTCGTTACATTATTGCAAGCATGCAAGACAAAATGTAACTTTTACCCAGGGAAGCATTAGTATTTCGTTACATTATTGCAAGCATGCAAGACAAAATGTAACTATTGCCCAAGGATGCATTAGTATTTCGTTACATTATTGCAAGCATGAAAGACAAAATGTAACTTTTGCCCAAGGATGCATTAGTATTTCGTTACATTATTGCAAGCATGAAAGACAAAATGTAACTTTTGCCCAGGGAGGCATTAGTATTTCGTTACATTATTGCAAGCATGCAAGACAAAATGCGAGACTGCTAAACACGTTCATGTAATTAAAAAAATGTATTTAAAAAATCTTAGAATAGAATTCTACGATCGGAGAATCATACCAAACGGGAATGCGCCCAGTTTAGTGACCATTTAATAAATACAGTAAAGATTTTTGTATTATTGGAAAACAGCAATAATAATAATAATACCTATATAATTATACATTTATAGTCTTCTCGGTATTCCATGTGATCTTCGTACATTTTGCTGTTTTCTGCAGGACATTATTATTTACAATCTTACCCAACATCATGTAATATCAGTCATTAAAATCATTGTGCAGAACGGTAATACTAAATACCAGTGGCAGCTCGTGACCTTTGAGTGAGTTAGAGTGCTAAGATTGAAAAATACGACGTTATTGATGTTGAAGCCGAAAACAATTTTTTTTTTCAAAATTTATTTCTTTTGTATGAAGATTTAGATGGTAGGTAGGGCACTGCCCCACTCACTTCAAGCTCACTCAAAAGTCACGAGCCGCCACATTTAAGACCCTCTTGCAATAAAAACCATTAAACCGACTTCAAAAGAAGTAACTTGAAGGAAGAATATAGATACAGTGTTCCAACCTAACAAAGGTGGTATCTTATGTTATCTTCTAGATATAAGAGTTTTTGTTCCATTATTGCTTTATAATTTTCCTCATATAATATATTTTAATATTTCTTTCCTGCTAACTATGCTTATATGTTATAATTACATTTAAATTCACTTTAAATACTTACAAAGAAACAAAAAATAATTACTCAAAACCATGTACAATTTGACTTTAGAACGGGTTACCTCAGTAAGGTCACGTTTTTTTCGAATATTGAAAAAAATTACCTTTGAGTAAATAAAATAAATAAATTAAGTGGTTCGATTCCCGGGCAGTGAAAAGTTGTTAACATTGTTTTCATTATATTTAATATGTTATTTACCTTCCCAGCTGACCCTAACTGTCTATCTACTTCTCGAATTCCTGGCTACTGTTTACGTTAACCTTTGACCAGACAAGGTCACCTAGTACCCTTTTATTATAGTAGCTATTCAAATAAGTATTCCGTCTCAGAATTTATAAATGCCCTAATGAATTCTTTCCCCGAAGCAATTACAAAGGTCATTTGTAATGTTCCCTGGTAATTCCTTGAAACGTGATTATTGTCATACCTGTATCTACGCCAGCAATTTTCAATAACGAACGGTTCTATTATTTGTAAAGTTCCTTTATAAACTCTCGGTTTCCTCAATCCCGAGTTCATTCCTCCTCCATCATCGCTCGGGTACAGTTGATACGTCAGTTCATTTCGTCCTAAATCTTTACTATAAACTACGTGCCTAGTTCATAATTCGCTCATCTTTATATCTTACATCTAATAAAATACCTAAGCAAAGTATCTAACTTTATACTGAATCTACAACCCGAGCCAATAAGGAGCAGATCAAATATAATAAACAAGTGAAGAAACAAAGGTACATTCAGGGATGAACAGTTAAATGGTCCCCAAGAACAAGTAAGGTATCTAAGGTACGTAACAAATATATTCAGTGAAGAACAGTTAAATGGTCCCCAAGAACAAGTAAGGCATCTATGCTACGTAACAAATACATTCAGTGAAGAACAGTTAAATGGTCCCCAAGAATAAGTAAGGTATCTAAGGTACGTAACAAATACGTCATGGACGCTACCAGAGGATGTGTTGTCGGTGGCGTGCATTGCTGGTAGGCTGTAGCTTTTCAGGTGTTGCTTATTATTATACATCACATCATAACGTATAAAAGATGGAGGGGTTAAAAGGCAAACCAAAAATTAGAAATTTGTCAAGCAGGAATACTTGCTTATGGTAGAACGATCATGAAATAATAAATTAATCTTAAAAAAGAAAGGTAGGCACAACTGTTCAGCCTTTATGGGCTCTACGCCACTGTGTGTTGTGATATCGACTACTAAGTTTGGTGAACTCTATGCAATTAATATGTTCTGAAACATTTTCTGGTTGTAATTTTTTCAAGAAATATCTCCTGAAAATTATTACCCGAATACGATCCCTCTGAAAGTTACTTCAATGTAGTACTTAAAGTAATAATTTTAAAACGTTACCTTACGTCATGGAAATAATACAGAAGTCGCTCCTCCATGTACTCTCCAAACTCCCACATCAATATCTTGAACTTCTTTGACCTCGGAGCGGGAGGTGTCTTATTCAGGAAAAGGTACCTGCCCAACTCTGATAGGTCAAAATGCTGAAAAAAAACGGTGTTTAACATTAAGATTCTTCCAAAATAGTATTGTGTTGTTTAACTTTTGGTGTATCGAGTCATGTCACATCTGTCCTGATGATGGACACTGCGTAGAGGCTCTCCGAAACGTTGGCTCAAGAAGGAGAAAGAAGCGAAACGAAACTTAATACCCCAAAAATGCAATTCCATGATGTGCTCCACCACACACTGGTGTACATATTAAAAAAAATCACGTGTAGTATAAAAAATAACAATAATGGTATTAAGTCTTTTGAATACTGTTCGTGAATCAAATAGTATTAATAAATGCTTTTGGATTATACATTCTCATCTTATTGAATTAGTAATTAGTATTACCTTTCTGGCGTTGAAATACTTCTTAACGAAATAAGAATCTTCCTCTGATTCGGCTGAATGAGATTCTTCAATTTGTACTATCGCCACTAATTCTTCTTCTGATACATAAATAGTATCTTCCACTGTTGAAACTTTCCGATGATGTTTTGAAGATGGTCGAAAATTCCTTAGCGATGAACGAGAATCTCTTAGCGATGAACGAGAATCTATTAGCGATGAACGAGAATCTCTTAGCGATGAACGAGAGTATAATGATTTTGAGCGTGAATCTCTTGATGCTGAGCGGATATGTTTCGATGATGAGCGAGAATCTTTTGATGACGAACGGGAATATTTTGATGATGAGCGAGAATCTTTTGATGATGAACGGGAATGTTTTGATGATGAGCGAGAATCTCTCGATGACGACTGAGAAGATGATGACGAGTATCGAGAATGTTCTTCTGACTCTGACAAAGAGTTATCTTCTGAAAACGACTCTGACGATAAATATATATCTTCACCGTAATAGTCTTCTACAAGAGCATTTTTGTATCTGCCTGCCTGAAAAAAGTTGGAAAATATTTATATTTTAGGAGAGTATTAGAAAAGAAAGGGGGGGATTTAAAAATTGTATTTTTGTTAATATGAAAAATAATATATAAAAAATAAAAATAAAGTTTTGTAGTAAGGTTTTGAATTTCTACATATCACCCAAATAGGTGTTGCCAGTTTGGTAACGTGGTGCTGATTATCAAGTGTGATTAACCCTAAAATAATACTGTTCTTATAATTTAACCTGCCGATTCTCGTCGTTCCGTATCGGGAACTAATGTCGGTCCCCATAATACCCGTTCTGTCTCCCTTTCTCTTAAGGCCAGACATGTTTTAGGAAGAGAGAACACCAGATCTCACTTTACATCATATTTTGATAGTAAACTTAAAGGGTAGTGTATACACAACATAGAATAAAGAAGAATACAAAAAATTCTGTGTGGGCGTGTATCGTGTTCTAAAAGTCTGGTCAATTGGGTCACAGAACTGTGTTTTGTCTTCTTACGAAATTCAAATGAGATGGCGATATACGATGTCTGGTAATCGTAAGACTGACAGAGTGCGTGCTAAATGGGCTAAAACCATAAAGTACCAAGCCAAAAGCACACGGGCTTTCATTTAAATCTACGTGGAATGCACTTCTAGTGTGCATTCATTATTCGTTTCGATCAAATGGAATGGCCATATGGGTAGCTACCTCAATATCAAAAGGTACCTAACGACCATTTGCATTTTGTTCTAAGCTTGAATGTTATTTTGTTCGCTATGACAATTTCTATGTGAAAAATACGACTGCTTTTTTTAAATAATAGTCTGAAAAATCGAAATTATGTTTTTCATATAGAATCTGTCATTGAGAGCCCAGTTGCTCTCAAATTAAAAAAAATCAGCTTAAATGGTCTTTAGGTACCTTATCAAATTAAGGTACTCACTCATATAAGATGTCAGGCGGTGTAAGAAAAACAGATTGCGGGCTAAATAGTGTATTTTCATTGGCTCTCTCGGGGCTAGAACCAAAATGTACAAAGTCAGTGGCTACAGTGTGGTTCTTTCTAAATGACATGGAAACCACTTATATCTTGCATTATCTATTCAGCGGGACACAACTAACATTAGCAGTTTTTTTTTTAAATTACAATAAAAGGCAGTTATTTTATTTTTCACGGTTTCATGTCTTTCATTTATTTTTGGCTTTTTTTTCATATAGGGCAGCTTTACACTATAATTTAACCTTTCTAGTTGCAAAATCATTTACCTACATTTTTATTTTAACTAACTAACTTTCATCAGGCCCTTTCCTCGCAGGGGTAGGCAGAGAGTACGGATCGCCAAACAACTCGATCTTGGCATACACTTCTTGCTTCATTCACTTTCATACAACGTCTCATACATTCTCTTCTGTTATTCCGACTTCTGACACGGCCCGACTCAAGTATTTGATTCACTTGATGAACATTTTTATATTTCAAGTATGTTTTGTATTTCATATATCTATTATTTTTGTTTTAGGAAATTTAAACCTAATTTGGGTGACTTTAAGCTCTATAATTGTTGTTCAATATAAAAATAAAATTACATAATAATAGTTTTTTTAGAAAGAAATTACATTATTCGTTAGCAAAGCAATTATCAATACGGGTATTGTGATAATGCTAATGCTCAATACTATTTTTTTTTTCTAATCAATAGTTAAAATTTTTTTGTTTTTCTAAATAAGTTTCAATTTTAGTGAATAAAAAATACCCTCATCAAAACACCTTGTTATGTTGGTACCATTGCATTTGGAACATCTGACGTCATATGCGCATTCTGTGTTTGGGTTAGTATGAACATTTTTATATTTCGAGTTTGTTTTATTGCAAAAACTATGCTTAAACACAAGGAAGATAATGATGTTAATAAATAATATACTCGTAAATAATAATCTCGTACCTACCCTTCGTCTTACGTAGAAATCTTGTCTCAATTGTGAATTTCTCCCTTCATCATAATCTTCCACCAGGTCTCCCGTCAAAAAATTGACAGTCCCAACTCTAGGACGAATATTTTCAAACTCTCTATTGCAATAAATAAGGAAAACCATAGTTATGAACGCAATAGAACCCCCGCACAATATAGCTACTCGTCTTAAACGTAACATGGTTTCAAAAATCAAAACATCACACTGCTCAAATGAATGAAAACTATTGGAGTAATTGAATATTATTGTTCCATGGTACACTTTATTACACGTACTGTTTTATTATGAAACATGTGTCCATTTCTACTGTCTATGTTGGTTTAAACGTGGGTTATTTGTTTTCATAAATATGTTTTTTTGGAATATAGATGGCGCGCAGAGCCAAACTAGGAAAGTAACAAGTTCTATTGGGCCAGAATTTTAACAGGTTTTTTAAACCTCAACTTGGTAAGGTTTAGATAAAAATGAAGGAATCAATGGTTTGCATTCCACACACCGGGTGCAAAGCCACAGAAGTTGCAAACATTTGTTATATTTTATATCTGTATTTAATGTTTATCGTGGTTCAAATAAAATACACGTGAATTGTGTCTGTATTTAATAAATAATCCAATTAGTATGCATATGTATTTTTTTAAATAAATGAATTTTAAAATATACTTAGTATTCAGCACTTTATAAATATGCATTGATATCTACATGTTTCGAAAGCGATGCTTTCATCGTCAGGAATATATAATATACCCTGTAGTAGTATATTTATGAAATGGTGAATACTAAGTATATTTTAAAATTCATTTATTAATATTTTGATAGAAAGCAATCACTTTGTGGTTAGACATATTTGATGAAAATAAAACAATAACTTTGTTTATAACCACGAGAACCTTATTTAATTTTATTAGAACCGACCGGTTTCGCTTAACACAAGCATCATCAGGGTATAACAGTTTAATTTTGTACCCCGATGATGCTTGTGTTAAGCGAAACCGGTCGGTCTTATTAAAATTAAATAAAATTCTCGTGGTTATAAACAAAGTTATTGTTTTATTTTCATTTATTAATAATGATGCCACAAAGTGAATACCAATCGTTTGAAGAAATTATATGTATATTTTCAAATATAATTTTAAAAATTATCAATTTTCTTACCTGGCCTTTTTCATACTTTTAATGACTTTATATCACTTTTAAAAAGTGTGCCGATTCATACGTGTGTTGAATTGTCATGCAACCTATAAAACACACACCACCACAATATGTCAAATGGAAAATGTGTCTTACTTCCTACGGTTTTACACCCAGATAACTACGGATACAGATTTCTGTGTGGGTACATTAATTATTTTATTAATATTGGTAAAGGGCTAAAGTTCCAAAAAACATATTTTATGCATCTGATACAATGGGCGTTAGCGCAGAGCGCTGCACAATTATAGCTCATGACAGCGGATGATCTGGTGTGTGCTCACGTTAACTAGTGGTCGGGGACGCGACGTATCATACCTATTATTTGAAGATCTTCGCGTCGAATGCAATTTTAAAAAGGTTTCGAGCTAAAACACTAGTTAGACGAACTAGCTCCCGATTCATGTTTCGCGCCAGCCAGATCATATGATTTTGAACTTGTCGCTAGCGATTTGCGAGATACAGCTACATTCTCTGCAAATTTGACGCTTGATGAGGCGAAATGAATTATGTGTCAACCCGAGATGTGCTTTATTTTAGTATTATAATTTATGATTCAAAATAATAATATATCGTAGCTCGTAGGTAAAGGTACAGGTCGGTAAAATAATGTAGACGAGAGCGTCGCTATCGTTTAAAAATGTGTTAAATGGCAACATCAAGGTCGTTCATAAGAAATTCATTCAAGTCTAAAAAAAGCACATAGGTAAAGCAAATATTTATATACGCGTAAGTTTCCCGTTTTCAGTTGACGAATTGACGCCATGTTGAACATTTATCGATATGAAGTTTAAGACCAAGGCGTTCGTGCAAACTGTAAAAAATTATTGCCAGATCGTTAAAAAATATGTGCATTCTAGTTGGGTACTAATTCTGTGAAAAGTGACATTGAGCCATTCAAAGTGATAAAATCAAATAATTAATATATTGTATTACATGTAAAATAGGTTGGGTTCTAATAAAAAAAAACTAGCCTAAGAATCTATTTTACAAAACAGGTTTTCTTTACCCAACTTTTATATTTACATTTTAAAAAATGCGTTGTTAAGCTGTTGTTATTAGTTAATACAAAAACGTTTTTTAAATTCAATAAATGTTTAGTAAATAAACAAACAAACGGTTTTCCGAGATAACGTAATAAAGTATTAAATAAATCTTTTAAATGTTTTTTTTTCTTTTATTAAATATTAAAAATAAAGAAAATTGTTAATTTTTTTAGTACAACATATTTTGTATTTTTTTGAAAAGTAATTGAATAAATAAATAAACATTCAATTTTTATTTTTTAATTTATTGAAGTTTGTAAACCTCATTGTAATATTTAATCATTGAAGAAGATAATATTAACACATCCCAAATGAACCACGAAACCGAAAAAACAACTAAGCTAATGAGACCAGTTCAATTTACGCCAAAAAAAATGGAAGATAATATTAACAAGTCTTGAACTTAAAGTATGATGTCGGTGTAAATGGCGTAAATTGAACTGGTCTCATTAGCTAAGTTGGTTAAGCGGTTACCCCGGATTGGTAGAGGTCCTGGGTTCGAGTCCCAGATGCGACTGAAATCTTTTTAATTTCTGTTGTTTTTTCGTTTTCGTAGTTCATTTGGGATGTGTTAATATTATCTTCTTCAATGAATAAATAAATAAACAATTATTTTTATAAACAATAATTATTATCCTGAAACACTCATCCAAATCGAAAAAAACCTTTCCGAGCAAAGATAAATGTCGCCGACAGGACTCGAACCTGCACCCTTCTGATGTCCGGTCAGATGCTCTACCGTTGAGCTACGTCGGCTTATCGCAAACCCGCCAAGTTAATCAATATATACTAGTGTTTCATTCAATAATTAGTTGTTTTTATTGAATGAAACACTAGTATATATTGATTAACTTGGCGGGTTTGCGATAAGCCGACGTAGCTCAACGGTAGAGCATCTGACCGGACATCAGAAGGGTGCAGGTTCGAGTCCTGTCGGCGACATTTATCTTTGCTCGGAAAGGTTTTTTTCAATTTGGATGAGTGTTTCAGGATAATAATTATTGTTTATAAAAATAATTGTTACCCTTTGCGCTATGCACAAAAATCTTGTCTTAAGTTTTTAAGAACTTTAGTTTATCAATTAATAAATAAATAAACGTTTATATAAATATTTATATGATATGTTAATTAATATATAAATTTAAAAGCCTTTTATTTATTTAATAAACTAAAAAAAATAACGAAATATATTTTTTAAATAATTAGAAATATTTTGTGTAAATCACTATTTTTAATGTATAAATATTAACACGTTTCGGAAGCGAAGTTTCCCTATTCAGATTTTTTTAATATTAGTACAGTACAAGAATCCCGACTGCTCCCAAACGTTTAGAGCCAGTGAGACTATGGCATTTCCAATTAGGACATGTTGTGAGGAGGAGGGAAGTACTTGGCTATTCAGACCTGGCTGGCCACAAAACACGGGTAAAGCCATTTCAAACAACGTTTCGATCTTGAATGATGTTCTTTCACTAGGGCGAAACTGAAAAAAAAGTATCTCCCACTATGGAACGTACCTCAAATTTACTATACGAGTATATTATGTTAAAATAATAAATTGTGAAATAACACAAATTAAACACATAAAATTTAATTGCGTACGCTGGGATTTGAACCCACTACCTTCAGATTCGTAGCCGAGCATCGTAATCATTCAACCACGGAGGCCGTCGAACATAAAGGATAAACAATTTTCTAAGAATTAATGACAAGTAGAGACAAATAATAAAAATAGAAAAATAATAATGTAAAAATCAACAAATCACAAACATAACAAAAATTAAAAATAAGTGATGAAATTAGGTATTTAAGTAAGTATCCAATAAATTAAAGATGTTAAAATAATTCAATTCATACATTTTTCGATAATCGTTGGGTGCACACTTCGCCGCCGGCCTGGAAACGAGTTGAAATGTTGCCAGCGCAATAGAAGACATAAGGTCTTTGAAACACAGCGCCCTTGAGGTGATTTTTCACAAAAACGGCGCTATACAAATCGTCCAAGTATTATTTTTATTATTATTATTATGAAAGCGTTAGGGATTATTTTAAGTAAATTTTAATACGATCTTTATTTACTAGATTGTGCCTGTGTTTCTTGCACAGTATTAACGTACGGCAGATCCGGCGTCACATGTTTGCTCCCGGTGCCGATTCTATCATATATGGTGTTTTGGTATTTGGGTATTTTTTTACCGCTTATTTTTCTGTTGTGGTGGATAGATTCTTCAATTAGGCTCAGAATCTAGGAAATGCTTCAACTGTTCAATTCCGTAGACCTTTGGGTGTTCATCATTAAAATTCAACACTGAATGATATATATATATATATATTTTCAAATTAAAGGTTTAGTAAATATCTAACACGGGTGAGAAGTATTTTATTTATTTTTGTTTTACATTATGAAATATATTTCATTATATGCCATGAAAGGAATTGATTTTTCGCGATTTTAGAGGCAACTCTAAAAATTATTTAGGGGCTAACGGTGATTTAAAAAAAAGTGTTAACCCTATCTACTTCGAAGATATAATGAAATATAAAAAAAATAAAAAATAAAAATAAGCATTATGGTGGACTTTAAATTAAATTAAAAACGACCAATTTACCTTGGAACACAAATTTTCCAAACATAATTCAAAATATCGACCCGAAAAAACTTTTTTTTTAATATTTTGTTTTTAGGTTGTTACTTACGTAATCATATTTACATAGCAAATATTCTATTTTTTTTTAATACGATAATTTTCTAAGTTGCCTCTAAAATTAAGAAAATTGTTTTTTTTTCATGGCATACGAGTATATATACTTCATAATTTGAAACAAATATAAATAAAATACTTCTCATCCGTGCTAGATATTTAGTAAACCTTTAATTAAAAAAAATAGCTTATAATATTATTTGATAATTCAATTTAGGTGAGTATTTTGGCCTCAAATCCAAAATTAAGTTATGTATGATACAGGCCGCGCAGCCGTTCCTCTTAAGACGAGTAGCTGTATTATATGTGGGTTCTATTGCGTCCATAATTCTGATTTTTATATAAAAATTGTGACCGGATAATTCAATACATATTGTGATGGTGTGTGTTTTATAGAATCCATATATGATAATTCAACACACGTATGAATCGGCACACTTTTTAAAAGTGGTATGTTAAGTCATTAAAAGTACAAAAAAAAGAAAAAAAAATTGTCCGAAAACCTAATCTAACCCAACCTAATTAATATACATAAAAAATTAAAAATGAGTTTTCGGGCTTTTTGTCATACTTTTCATAGTGTGCCGATTCATACGTGTGTTAAATTGTCATGGAATCTATAAAACACACACCATCACAATATGTCAAATGGAAAATTTGTCCTACTTCCAACGGTTTTACACCCAGATAACTTAGGAAAGTACTAACATTCTGAAAGGTTTTTCTGCTGTTTTTTTTTAAATTATTTTTTCAAATACTGGGTGGGTGCATTCATTCACTTATTAATAACGATACAGAACTATGGACGAGGAGTACCTATAAATGTTACAAAAACATATTTTCTAATCGGATACAACGGGCGGCTGTGCACAGCGCTGCACAATTATAGGTCACGACAGCGGAAGACCTACGATTACTCTCGCCTTTCCACTGGACCACATGGCGACATAGTTCTTTACGATTAACGCTGATCGTAATATTTATATTATGTAAATTAACTATTTATATTTGTAACTGATTTCGCCCCAATGCATATTTGCTCCTTGTGCCGATTGTATCATCCATTGTGTGTTGGTATTTCGTTATTTATTTACCACTTATACTTCTGCTGTTGCAGATAGATTCTTCGTCACTTCATTGTAACAATTAGACTCAGAATCTAGGAAATGCTTCAACTGTTCAATTCCGTAGACCTTTGGCTGTTCGTCATTATAATTCAAGGCCTCGCACAGCCTGCAGAAGTGGACAGAAGGAGTGTTCATGTAGCCATGTTCGTTAAGCACGGCCAGATTCTTCCTCCACGCGTGCAGCTGACAGTAGTTTTCTTCGAGAGTTGCATTGATAAACCATAGATAATCGGACAAGTCTTTAGGACTCCCGAAATCTACCACGTTGAGGAAAGAGTTCGGAGGCAAAAGGCGGAAGTTGATTTCGTTCCTCGATCCCATGATGATTGGCACAGCTCCCTTGCCATAGCCATGGCTAAAAGCCTTCTCAGTCATGTACTGGTCACAGTCAGAATTCTCAAAAGCCAGGTAGAAGAGGTAGTCTTCTAAGGGGTCACAGTCATCGCCGTAAGAACCAGGACACCTGCAATATAATTCTTTATTAGTACTTCTATGTGATGGAGTACAGCTACGACATATTTGGTTCCCTCCTTATTTTTTTCACTCGAATGTTTGACGTTGACACCCTGCATAAGTTGTTATCTGAAAGCTTACATAACCCGTTCATACTGAAAGAGATCCACTTGTTTTTTTTTAATAAATATGATCGTGCGAGGCATCAAATTTATGCAATTAAGAGCTAAACAACCCGTCATAAAAATGCATCCAAAAATAAGGCGATGCATCAACCCATGGAAGCTACATACGCGTATTGTCTTGGGTATAAACGTAAACAGTGTAATAAACATATCTTGCCGTATATTAAAAAAATAGGAAAACCAGCTCCAGAAAGAAAATTAGCTCCGGACAGTTGGAGGTCCCACAAGAAATGAAAAAATCAAAAACTTACGCGTCTTTTAATTCGCTTGAGGAACAGGATCCGTAGAAATCCACTTTCATGTAATTCTGCAATTCTTGGACATATTCCAGGCGACCATTATCTGTATGGCAATTAGACATCATTATTGCTACCAGTACGTCTCGGCGCTTCTTCTTTGCATTGGGAACCAGGGCCTCGAACCTATTCTGGAAATCCAACGAGTCTTCGAGAACGATGTGTTTCTCTAGAAGAACTGTCCGGCCATACGGGACTGGGATATCCGATTCTGCCCTGCAAAACTTTAGTATTAATATATCATCATGGTCATCATCTTATTCGCGGTAGCATGGATGGTGATATGGTAATGTACTCTTGTATACATGGGGGTCTGGAAATCCAACGGGTCTTCGAGAACGATGTGTTTCTCTAGAAGAACTGTCCGGTCATACGGGACTGGGATATCCGATTCTGCCCTGCAAAACTTTAGTATTAATATATCATCATGATCATCATCTTATTCGCGGTAGCATGGATGGTGATATGGTAATGTACTCTTGTATACATGGGGGTCTGGAAATCCAACGGGTCTTCGAGAACGATGTGTTTCTCAAGAAGAACTGTCCGGTCATACGGGACTGGGATATCCGATTCTGCCCTGCAAAACTTTAGTATTAATATATCATCATGATCATCATCTTATTCGCGGTAACATGGATGATGATCATATTTATTCGTTTGGCCATATGGTAATGTACTCTTGTATACATGGGTGTCTGGAAACCCTTAGAACGTAGGTATCATTTACGTAGCACCTTGAGAAATTACATAGTCCAAATATTATTGAGGACTTTGGCTAGGTTTGGTATTTTTGACGACTATGGAGGTACGAAACTGATAAAATGTGGTCTTATTATGTTCTTCTAAGAAACGTTATCTGCAGACGGTGCATGAAAAAAATGCAATTCAAAATACTAGCAACATGCTACATGAGCACAAAAGAAGTAAAATCATATGTAGGTTATCTAATATTTATTTTTTGAATTTTCGATTTCTATAATTTATTAAGAATACATTTCACAAATAATTTATTAAATGTTTGGAAAAACCCTATTCGTACAACTCGGGCGGCTAGAGGGTGCTAGTGTGGCGTGTTACAAGCTCAGTGTATGGTAAATGTCGAGAGCTACGCTTATTAGTATATTTCTACGGTATTTGTGCGCACGAGAAAATTCATCAAAAGGTTTATTAAAAAAGTCGATCTTAAAGCAATGTGTTATAATTAATATTTTTCTCTTACTTATAAGACATGGACCAGTTAAAAAGTCCGACCAAATCCGTCAGCTCGGCATGTCCCAGGGTGAAGGTATGAAAGGGGCTCTCGTCAGTAAGGAACACCCAGCGCTGGCCTTCGGGTCTGGGAATCTTGGGCAGACTTTCAGCCCCTTGTAGACGGTGGAGTAGGACCAATATGGCGTCAGCATCCGCAGCAGAACTGTCATTGTAGTCCAGGTAGCAGTTATTAACGGAGCAGTTGGCAAAAGGATCGTGTCTGAAATTTAAAAACAAAACTGTTACTTGTCCATATTCTTTCGTACATACACATTTAACTTCATATAAAGTTAAATCAGACGGTAAGTCATAGTATTTTTCGTGTTCATAATAGAATAAATTTAATAAAGGATTTGTCGAAAATACTTTTGGTTTTGGTTTGGGCATACAGAGCGAATGAACCAAGAAAGAAGTGCAAGGAGAGTATATGACCGCAATGTGAATGGAAGAAGAAATCGGGGACGCCCTAGGAAGACATGTCACGATAAAATGAATCAAATACTTGAGTCGGGTCATGTCAGAAGTCAGAATAACAGAAGAGAATATACGAGATGATGTATTAATGTGAATGAAGCAAGAATTGTCTGCCAATATCAAGTTGTTTTGCGAGGAAACGGCGTGATGGTTAGTTAACTTGCCGATATTAAAATTTCGGCTATTAAAAAAATATTTTTCGTCTTGTGTAACCAAAGAGATTATTTCCTCTAGTGACACCACGAAGCCAAAAACACCTTAAATCTTAAAACAATTACTTGTTTAATTATGTTTTAATGTATCATTTCCGTAATTACAATAGTTAAATCTATTGCTTTAATTTTTATTTAAGCCAATTGAGAATTAATTAACAAAAGACTAATTTAATCCGATAAGATTCCCATCGAGCATCACCCAAAGTCAGGTATAAATTGTTTTTGTCCGTCTTGACAGATGAGAATTTTGAACCCGTACTACCTATTTTATAATAAAACATGGGGTTTATATTTTATTTTTTTATTAATTTCATTATTTAGATACCGTATCTCGTGGTAGTAATAAAGATGTCGATGCTCCATCTGCTTTCCGTTCTTCCATATCAATATCTTAAAGTTCTTGTCCCGGGCTGGTGGCTGTTCTTCATCGAGGTAAAGGTACCTGCCCAGGCCCGATAAATTAAAGTACTGAAAAAAATAACCTACCTCCATTATTTGCAAATTATAAAACTATAGCAAAACTTTTAAACCGTACAACATATCACACATCGGACCACATGTTATGAAAATAATATTTCACTATAATAAATACTTTTCTAACCAAAAATACTAATTAAGTATCTACGAAGATGAGGCTCGCCTTTGCCTATGTATCCGAGGTTCGATTCCGATCACTTTTTGAATTGGGACCGTCAAGGACAGGCGATCTCAATTCGACTCGTTAAACTTATATTTAGTGTAATTTATAATTTTATCGAGGGGATTTCAACCAACGGCAATGTACCGGAGTACTTGTGGTGGTAAATCGCGGATAGCACTGTACACTAAAGTCATCAGTGATCGTGTTTTTATTAAGACGGCACCTGGAGTAAATCCGATGTTTCGAGCCCCATCGATGTATCCTGACCACCCGCTGTGATACCTTGCCTAATATTTTCTCGACACAGGAATTTCCCAGTGACACAGACATCGATCAATCCCTTATGTGTTATGTTTTATAAAGATAAATGAATAATATCAAAAAAATATCTCGGGCAAAATAATCCTTCGGATTCCGGAGAAATTTCGAGACCGACGTTCGTAAAATCTGAGAACGTTTCCATATCCCACATGGCCACCGTGGACGGCCTCAGCAGACAGCATTGACCCTCAACCCGTATAAATGAAAACCGGGGAACCGGGGCAGGCATCTTTTCACTCCCACGTCGCCAAGGATTCCAAGGGGCATGCCTGCCAAGGGAATTCAAGTCGCACTTCAGAGAAGACCCCGCTATACCGAGCAAAGTCAGTTTAGTTCAGTTAGATTCACTTAAATACGGTTCATACGTATGTCCTTCTTGTGTCATAATTTGGATGTTTTCATTATACACTATTTTACCATAGTTACTCTTTTATTAATAACCCCCTCCCCCGAAACCATGATGTAGAACAGTGTCCGGGATTTGACCTAGGCTCATAGCTCTGCCCCGGGCTGAAGGCAGTACCTTCATCCCGAAGAGGGGATGGCGCCGTTAAACAAGCCTTTAGGGCGATAAATTCCGTCTTAACCATATCTCTACTAACCATTTGGCGTATATTTACTTAAACTCTTTTTCCAATTTATCAAACACTTCGCTCCGATATTTGAGAAATCCCTTTACACGTACACTTCCGGGCAGAGAATAGTCGATCAACGGATTGGGCGCGCGCCTGCCGAAATGTGGTGACTGGCAGATCGGCAGGCAGATAGATCGGTGGGCGCTTTGAAGCAAAGATCGAGAAACGCAGGCGGAAACAAACGTATGGGAGAGGCTATTGAGTAAATCAGTCAATACTCTAGTGACGTTTGAATAAACGTATTTTTAGGATAGGTTGTTAACCAAGGCCTTGCGGGTACCACTTTTGTATTTTGCTGTTTTTTTTTCACGAAAGAGTTAGTTAATCATAAATATGTTCTTGGCACTGCGTCATACAAAAGCTTAAGAGGAAACCGGGCGACGTTTTTTCCATACAAACGTATTCCCCATTTTCCTCTCTGGATTTTGAAACTAGGGCAAATATTTTTTAACATAATATAGATATCGACAACTAGCGTGTCGGTACGTTTTGCTTTTTTTGATAAGTTACTTCTTATAGGAGTTATAACCATTCAAAAATCGTTAAAATTGCCTGGTTTGAACGCCATCAATAGACGCTCAGTATACAAACTAAGCAATGTATTTTTAAAAAAAGCAAAACGTACCGACATAGAATATTCTCTTCTAATATAGTTAACAAAAAAAAACTTTAAAATCGGTCCAGTTTTGGAGAAGAAAAATGGGGAATACAAAACCTCGATTTTGAAGATTTTATTTAGGTATTATCAGCCCGACGCGCAGTTGTCCCTTTCGCTCAGTATCCGGGGGGGGCGAGGGTTTTGATAAATACGTATACAGTCAGCGAAGTGATGTGGCGTTGTTAAAATTATATCGATACCTTAGTGTTGTCTTTTCCCGAGTTATCGATATATATTTTTTTCTGTTTAGTGACTTATCTCGAGTATGCCAATACTTACCGAGCTTACTTACTCACAATTGTGCCAAATTTAATTTGTTTACGTCAAATAGTCTTTGAAAAAGAAACACCTGTTACGGACAAACCGACACCTCAATTTTAGCAACTCTCAATTGAAAAATTTGAAACAAAAAAGATACGGCCACATCTAGGAATTGAACCCAGGATCTTGGCCTTGACGGGCGATACTCTACAACTGAGCTAATGGGACCCTATTCCCATCGGTCATATTTAACTGTATAAATACTTCGACTAAAAACTGCCAACATTATCTTCATTTTCTTAACGCTTTTTTTATTTTCTTTATGTGTGATTGCAAGATTCATCTCGAACTAAATGATGATGTCTTGGATAAATTTATCCATTTTTATTTAATGTGCGACATCTACATTCTGCAAGTCTAGGATGAATATTGACCGGAATATTGGATTCAATTCCTAGATGTGACCATACTTTTTTTCTGATTTTTCTGTTTCAAACTTACGGTTGAGAGTCGCTTACTATCCTTCAGTTATTAAAAAATATTTTTTTGTTTGTAAACGTTTTATTGTACAAAATTTTAACTGTTCTACATTTAGATAATGAAATTAAAACAATTTATGGTTTAGACCTTTCTCTCGCCGGTAAATTTCTTGGTATGCGACCGTCAATTATTTCTGGTAAAAGGCATTGGTGGTAGAAGTTTTCTAACAGTGGTTCGATTTTTTGCCAGATCGAATCGTCCCTCTCAATTTTTTCATACAGCAAACCTTTAGGACTCCACACAACAAAATAACAGTAATTACGACGAGTAATATGTAACTGGCCTTGTACTTGGTAGAAGTAATTGTGATTCCGTTTTAATGTTAAAGCATTGTCTTCAACTTTACAGTAATCAATTTTCTTTTGTTCAATTCCCTCTTCTGGTGACATATTTGCTATACTATAAGGGCATTTAACTTCAATTATAGAATCCTTACCGATAAGGCCATCCGGACTCGCTGCTAAAAAGTTTTTATTTTCATCTATAAATAGTCCACAGGTGGACACCTGTAATGTTGTTTCTTTTGTAAATTGGTCTATTGCTTGGTTTTCATTTTCTTTTCCATAATTTGTGGCCATATTTCCTTTAAATTGCGAGTATAGTAACGAGTTTAATACTCCCGCAACTGAAGTATTTGGCCGCAGTTTACATATTTTTCCAAAGTTAGATGATGTCAGCCGCTTACGCCTTTCAATTGCCCACAAATTATTATCGCTTTGGCCCACAGTATTCCGTTCGAGTTCTTCCTTATTCGATTGAGATAATTCTTTCAGAAATTCCCCTTATTTCGTTTCAAACAATTCAGGTGGCATATCTGGTTCTAATTCCAATTGACCGTAATTTTCATCGGGCCCTGTAACTTTTTTTCTCTTTTCTGTCGTGTTTTCGTTATACTTTAGTTTTCTTTTTCGACACCTTTGTGTTTTCTCCTTCGAACGTCGTTTTCTTTCTATAAAGTGCTTCGTGTATTTGCCAGGACTGTGGCCTTGGATTTTTTTCTGTATTCGTGAATGGGTTGCCATTTCACTATTCCATGAAGTTACTGCTCCAAAACATCTTGCTTGGTATGATCCTCTTCTAGTAAAATTTACTCTTTTTCCGCCTATAAATTTGGCGATAATGTTGTTGAATTGCTCCACAGTGTTATTTGTCACGTCAATAATAAGACTTTCTGCATTTGATATTAGAGACAACAATAATTGTTGGATATCAGTCCATATTCCACAATCTTGAAGATCGATTACTAAATTTGGATCATTAGTATACTTTTCCGACTTGCAATAGTATGACGAACATTTTTTATGATCACCAAACACATGGTTTGCGGCATTTTTTATGTCCATTTTCAGATTTTTTACTTTATCACTTTGTGCCGTGTTTTCTTGCTCTTTTCTGTAATTTACTGCTCCAACTATAGCTTTTCTCATGCGTAAAACGTTTGCATCAACCTTTTTTCTTATATGAACTGGTACAAAGCCTTTAGCGTTGTTGGTTTTTTTTCCAAGTGCTTTAATTTTGTTGCAAAAATTGCGAAGCAAGTGATTTTTGCACTCTATTTTTTGTACTATGAGGTTGGACCCATATGGCATTTGTTGCATTATTTTTTTCATGATGCTGGAGTCTCCATCACCAACTAGTTTGTTGAATTTCAATCCATGCATTTCCATGCTTCTCGAGAACCCTTCTGCTATAATGTGGGCTTCCATGGCATTAGCACTGTCACACCAGTTTTTGAAGTACCTGTGCTCAGATGCTTCTATATGTAGTTTTTTAGCTCTAGCACAAATGCAGCAATATGAGTTTCTCACTCCCAGAAATAAAACTTTT
Source organism: Halesus radiatus (assembly GCA_022606495.2). Classification (NCBI taxonomy): domain Eukaryota; kingdom Metazoa; phylum Arthropoda; class Insecta; order Trichoptera; family Limnephilidae; genus Halesus; species Halesus radiatus. The sequence continues at coordinate 219,219 of JAHDVE020004381.1, read as the reverse complement.
TTAGTTCGCAGTCCAACAATGCACCCCGCACCAGATGAGGAGCTAAATCCACTTTTATATGACCTCTTTGCCCAAGAGCCATCTGCAACCACCGTTACCAAAGGATACCCACCCTCGTCTACGTCACCATTTAAAATGGCTAGCCTTTTTTCTTCTTCACCAGCTGCGATCATTTCTTCTATGGCACATTCTTCAATTGTTAGCGCTAAACATTGTTCTATGTTCGTGTAAGTTGAACGATCCATATTTGGCATATTTAATACACCGCAAATTTCATTCCATTGTGAATATCCATTTCCTGTACATACTACTCCTTCGACGACAGCAGTATTTACGGACACTTTCTGTTTCGGATCTTCGGAGTGTACATATTCTATTTTCTTGCACATTTTGCACTCGAAAACATATTGGCTTAGAAAACCATTTCGTCGTTCCTTCACAAATTTTAAATCGGAAAATGTGCAGTTGGTGTGTACGTGCTTTATATTTGAAATCTCTGAAAACAAATATTTTATATCAACAATTCTGCGACCTTCGTGAATATGGGTTTCATCAATATGGTTTGGTTCTATCACCAAATCATCAAGCGTTGTTGATGATGAGGAACTTGCGTTTTCTTCTATATTTGGAGAAAATACTGCATCCCTGGAAGTTTCATGCATTTGTGAAGACGTATCTAAGTTTCCAGCAGCAGTATTGATGACATCCACATCCCTATAATTAAATAAAAAATACCTAATTATTTATTTTTGTTTTACTTATAAGTAAGACACTATGTTTTTAGAGTTCCGTACGCGAAGGATCAATAAAGCCTCTTTGTTCGTATCAAAATGAAATGCTTTATGTCTATTCAATCCCAACTTCCCGTATGCATGCTACATAATTCAGGCTTCTCACAACATAAACCATTAGGAGGGTTCAGTAGTTAGAGTAACAGGAAAGCGATATTTCTCGTACTTAGAGGTGGAACGCGGTGCAACATGAATCTGTCGTTTGATAATAATAATCGGCTTTTTTCGTCTAGTAGACGAAAATAAACGACCTTTGTTTCCATTTCTTTTACCCATTATTTATCTGTAAGAAAAAGAATCACTTTATTTTTAGTACGAGTTAGGTAATAGTAGCGGATTTTATATAACTCAATTTCTAAATACACAGACCCTATATAGCTGGATAAGTATACAGTTTTTTCATCGACATTTAATATAAATTATTTTAGTTGGTTGTGTTTATGAATAGTTTAGTAGGTACTCACCGGAATCCTATATGTGTAATTCGTGACAAAATATTGGAGTGATGCAGCTACCGTAGAAATCTAAACACTATACAACCACAAACTTAGGAATTAGAACGAAACCGATATTTATCTGTCCGATATCCTCGCAACTTTGTTTTTTCACTAGTCCCAAATTACTATACCAAGACAACATGCGTGATGCTTTACTAATAATAAGAAGATGAATGAATGATGAGCGCTCAAGACGTCTCATAGGACGCGTACGATGGAACGCTACGTCTTGCCTGTGCATACATGCAGATTAGGGGAAGTCCTGTTGCGACCGGCCGCCAGAATTAATATTTAATTGGGCTGGCGGCTTTACCTAAACGGGCCGCGCGAGCTAAACACTTCATATAAATTAATGTTTAAGAGAACACATTAAAAAGGGTAGGTAGTCTGAGAGTTAATATAGACAAAAATTTAGGGCGCGTTTTAAAAAGTGCATTTTTTTTACTGTAACCAAACGGTTTCCAGAAATTAGTTGTATTTTCCGAAAGGACATGATCTACCATATTCTAAACAATTTAATATTTTAAAACTTTTTATTATTTAACGCTTTGCGAGGAAGATGGAAGGGCGATTTTTTCGTATTTATGAAATGATTGTTCGAAAATACACATTTATTGGATGTTAAATCAAAATAAAACACAATCTAATTCACATATCTAAATAACAGATGTTTAAAACGTCTTGTTTTACCTTGTTTGTGTGAAAAAAATTAAAACTAAAAATTAAAAAAATAAGAGTAGCTTCGTGTTGCCATAGAAACGAAAAATTCTAGTTTCACATTATAATTTTAAAAAACGTAGGTACCTCTTTTGCGTGCAGATAGTTAGCCACGTCGAAGTTATTAACATTCTTAGCACCTTTGCCAAAATCACTTGAAACTTTTTCAGTTGTATTCAAGTTCCAAAACAATTCATCCCCGCCAGGGATAACACTCGTGGTAGATTTAAAAATGATGTACAATAAAAGATATGTAATCAATCCAGCTAATATTATAAAATACTTGTTCCGTTTTAAAAAATTGTAGCAAATCATGTTTAGTGTATTGATTTATTATTCATACGATACACGCCACAACCTAGTCGACGTTCACTTTCTTTTAATAATTCTTATAATGTCCACAAGTATTTTATCCGTGACTGACGTTTGACACTCATTTTTTTATTACCTACTATACTAGCAATAATTTAAGTTATGACCACTGAACAGAAAAATCCAAGAAATAAAAATCCCTTTGCCGATTTGAAAAAAAAACGAATGACTGTCGACTCCAGTCAGATTAGGAATCAAGCGCCAGACATGCCAAGGAAATTGACGAATGTCGATACTTTAAAATTAATGTTTGATCAATTTCAGCCAAAGTATGGGAGAATTGAGCTTACTTAGACCACACAGAAACGCCCACAGCAAACACCTCTCGGTTTATCTTTTCAGTGGTTATGGCTGTTAAACAGTTTGTTAAGATATTATTCTTGAACTACATTCGTGCATAATTATTGTCCTTTTCCATGCATGTAATAAAGATTATACTTGTGTAAATAAAAAAATAAAATAAAAACATTTAACATTACAATGCGTTATTTTTTTATAAAATTATTAACCTCGATACAGGCTTAGTCCTAGTGAGGTTAAAAATTAAATTTTAAATAATAAATGTAAAATGTAAAGAAACGGTAAATAAATAAACATATTTAAAAAAAAACTTCACCCTTCGAGGATGTTCTTGATCATCATTTAAAATTACGGTGAGAGGGGAGGTGAATTTATAGATTAATATATTTTTTTATAAGAATACCGCACAAGAGTCCCAACTGCTCCCAACCGTCTGGAGCCAGTAAGACTATGGCATTCCCAAATGGGGAATGTTGTGAGGTATTGGGGAGGGGAAGGAGAAGGGGAAGAGGAAAGTGGGGAAATACATGGCTATTCAGATCTGGTCACCAAACACGGCTAAATGCCATTTCAAGCAACGTTTCAATTCTGAATGGTGGTCTTTCACCAGGGCGATACTAAGAGTATCTTCCACTGTGTAAATTTTTCCACTTTGCTCATTTAAATATTATTTCAATGGGTAAATTAAGATCGGAGTCGAGTTCAGACTTCGAAGAGATGTAATGTTAAACGGAGGGGAAGCAATTTTAGATATATTAGTTTAGAGAGGAACTACCAAAAAGTATGCAATCTTCCCACTCCTAGACCACAGAAAGTACAATCTGGGGAGTCAAGGGCGTGAATTTTTAAAAGATGAAGAGGGAACGGAGCAATTTCCAACTCGCATTAGAATAAAAGATGAAATTTATTTTTTTTACAAAAATGGAGGAATTGTTGAAACCACGGTTTTGATGGGATGACCCTTTGAATCGAGGCATAGTAGGCGCACTTGGATTGGCGCTAGCAATTTGCCAGTACTCTGCCCAAACATTGCGGGATCTCTCTTTGAGGATGGAAAAAATGTCAGATAAGGGGATGTGGTTTATTAAAAAGTAATGACAGGGTTGGACGCTTCTTATTTTTCCAAGGAATCCGCAATGTAGTTACCCACGATGCCAGCATGTCCAGGAATTCAAATTAGAGTTACTATTCTTAGACTTGTTATATTAGTTACTTTCTCAAATCTTCTTGTTATTATTGAATAATACAGAGTAATAATGTACATAAAAAAAAACAAACATGTAGATGGGTAGAGGTCAGGAAAGAGCTTCCAACATGACTCCATTATCGACTTACAGATTGACATGTCCATCTGTGCAGTCGGTGGTGTCGCTGCTGCAGATAATGTAAATACGTAATATATTAAAGTAACAGTTTGTTCGTTAATTCCGGTGTTGTTCAACTGCTAGGTTAATTAAGTAAAATCATGGAAAAAATAGTGCATGATCAACCTTTCAACTTATGGAAATATACTATTATTAGTCTTCAATTTCACGGTTCTAAAGTTTTCGACAAGGTAAATCACAGCATACTATATTCTGAAAGATTGGCGTGGATGGAAACCTTCTAAGATGGTTCTCATCTTATATTAAAAATAGTAATCAGACTGTTACCTTGAAAGGTTCCAAGTCACAGATTATAGCCATTCCCTCAGAGGTATCTCAAGGCTCCGTTCTGAGGCCTGTATTATTTACTTTGTATGTAAATGACAAACGCCAGGATTGGCTGGTAGTAATGAGGTTGTGTGAACTGAATTACTAAACTTCAGGTCGACCAGGGTGCCTCTTTTTGTGTGCATAATCTAAAAACTTACCCCGGAAAAGGGTGAAAAAAGTATTTGACTATTACTAACCCATGGGTGACATTATAAAAATTGTATATTTAATGTAATATACTGAGAAAAAAATCCGTTTTATTGTTTATCCACCCAAAGTTTGGTTTAAATTTTTTCTAAAACAGCATTTTTAATAGAAAATCGCTAAAATTCAAGATGTGTATTCCAACCATTATTATTTTTTTTAATTGTAAATTACTGAAGAGATAGTACACACGATATCGGGTATATTTATTACGGGTTTAATAATTTTTCACAAATCATAACAATTAGTGACAGGATCAAGAAAACGTTGCAAATCATCATTTCTGTACACCTTTGGCGTATCATCATTATAATTCAAGGCTTCGCACATCCTGCAGAAATGGACAGAAGGAGTGTACTCGGTAAGCACTTCCATATTATTCCTCCACTCGTGCAGCATCAAGTAGTAACTATCTTCAAGGGTCTCGTTGATGAAGGAAAGGCGTTCTGCCAAGGCTTTGGGGTTTTTGAAATCCAGCACGTGGAGGTAAGAATACGGAGGCAAGAGGCGGAAGATGTCCTCGCTTTTGGATCCCATGATGATTGGCACGGCTCCTTTCCCATAACCGTATTTAAAGGCCTTCTCAGTGACGTACTGGTCACAGTTGTAGTTCTCAAACGCCAGATAAAAGAGATACTTCTCCAACGGCAAGCAGTCGTACGAATCGTAGCAACTGGAAAATAGATAAATAATAAAATGGATAAAATAATTCAAATATATAAGTATTTATCGAACGCAACAGATTTTTTTTGTGACAAATACAGCAAACAAAAAGTTAATACATATATACGAATATCTGCGTGCGTTGATAACTTGCCGAGTGGTGAGGTAGTATGCGTGGTCGTCAGTAGTAGCCAGCGGTTTTCCGGTTGTAATGAACATATGAAATCATGCGTTTTATGGGTGGCCGATGTTTTTCCTCGTTTTCAGCACATATACACAATATTTTACATATATATTACTTCTAATAAAATGATTTACATAAATAACAAATGTTAATTATTCATTTTTATCCAACTAAAAAAACACAAAATTCTAAATGTCCCTGTGAAGGGTTTTCAAGCACAGTAAGGGAAGGGTTAAAAATGATATGTTCTTGGGTACAGGTATATATTGGCCACGGCGATGTACAGTCGTAGGCGATACTTTCGCTAGCGACAATAAAATAAATTATTTCTACATATAATTTATAATATAAACGCATAACTTCGTTTTGAACCACTTCAATTCGATATAATATTCTCGACCGGTTTCGGGAGTACCCTTCCCTCGTCAGATTCATACACGAATATTTAGGTGTTGGAATGAGAGCCGACTAAAGGGGAAGGGGCAAGTGGGTTTTTTTTTGGAAGAACAAAGCGATTCACTGGAAAAATATCTGAAAGATGACTAAACGGTAAATTTACTTATTAAATATTCAATATATTAGAATTATTATTCGGGGATTTTCTAATTTCTTGCCTTTATTATTACGGTGAAGAATTAGAACTACCGTATCTAAGGAGAGTGCTATGTAGAAAGTAGTTTGAACGATATCCAATATGTAAAACTGTTGCTATAACGTTTTAAAATTAGTATGAAAAACATTGAACCCGCCATGTTGTATTTAGGTTAGCCCATAGATATAACACTCTGGTTAGCCACAGATTGCATATTCAAAAGAAGAAAGTTTTTTTGGGTAGAATATTTTCAAAATGGAGAGCACGAGTAGGCACCTACTTAAGAACTTTATGATTTAGATATATTTTGAAAAAAAAACGTTAAAATATTCAAATGAATGTTTCTTTATTTGGAGATTACTTTGGAGTTACTTTCGCTGTCAAATATGGTACCCTAATGATAAGTGAAAAATCCCGAGCAAGGCCGGGTACACATCAGCTAGTCTTTAATAAATGGTGGAAATGAGATGATTGGCAAACTCTGAAAAAATAAACTAGGTTTTACCGCGATTTCGGCTGTTTTTCCGAGATGGCGTCGCACGCACAGGCACTCCAAGGTCGAAAACTTACATTTTGCAACAGTTTATAAAACTTATTAAAAAATTGGAACTATCGTAATAACTATGATCCCAACCCCATTTGTTGGACTAATTGCAATGACCTATATTGCTAAAGGATGTTCGGACGTTGGAGTTGATGCTCTTCCTGCGTCTTTCCTTGAGATCAGCAACCATGAGGAAGGCGATGCTGTGGATGAAGTGTTCCCGTAAGATCATTGAAGCGCTGAAGTAGAACGGTACCCCAAACAGCATTATTTGTGCATTATTATGGTGCAACTGCAATTAGTTGTATGAAATTTGCTTGTATTTGGACCATAGTTCCAAGTTAAGGGTCCAGTATAAGGCCGCGTATTCACCGCCGTTAGGAATTTTAGGCCTCAAACTCAAAACCACGGACCACCACGATCCGGCAGCAGGATTGGGGAAATGTGGATAATGTAGACCACGCCGGATTAAAAAAATGTTCATCGTATTGATGCAATACGAAACAAAAACATTTGCTCTATATTTTTTTCGTTTATTCGCTGTGTAACAATAAATTAATAGAAGCTTGACAGACTTAACTTAGCAGTCGGAAAAGGGAGGATTTTTTGCCGCTTACTGCAAAGTAAAGCAAGTCGATCTGTTGGTATAGGTTAGGGTAAATGATGAGAATATGTTTTTTTTTTTAATTTTGTATATAATATATTAATAATTGACAGTACCCATACAAAGTACCTTTCACAAAATATTTTTTTTGTTACTATTTACGTATTTATTTCTTCACATCATAATCTTTTATTTTTGCTTCGGAAATATTATAGAAATGGGTAACGTGGATCACCTGCTCAGAAATACTTGTAAGCACAGTTTTTGACATAGGGAATTATTTTCATGGTTTTTGAATCAAGGAATCCGATTTTCGATTGTCCACTTGTGGATTCAAGATGGTTGAAATGAATTAGATGCTTTTTTATATGGCTGTTCTTTCAATGGCTTTGGTTTTTATTAATGGTTAAGGAATCCGACTATTACATTTAACTTAGGAACCAAGATGGCGGATGTGAATTAGATCCCGTTTATTAAACGGGAATAAGAATTATTTGTCTTTTGATAATTTTTGGGATTTCGAAACGGCCTTCAATATTGTATACTAAACAACAGTAAAAATATAACATAGGTAGATAACAGTGATTTACAACCCACTCCAGATGCAGACAATAAGCTTGAATACAATTCACCAGTAGTTCAGTCAATGAAGGCAATAAGAAAAACTGAAATTTTTGCAGGTGAATAATACCTATAACAGGGAGTATTTTCACAAAAGTCTCCTATCTTCCCCTCTCATACGAAAAGTAGACCAAATATGCTATAATTTGAAATCAAATACGTTTCTAAGGACTTAATAGTGTCCGAGATACAGCGGTTCTAAATTATGCAAATTTTTTGTAAGTTATCATTCTTTGCTATTTTTTAGTGTTTTGGTCAATTTTGACAGTGAAGGAGTAATTTTTCGGTAAAGGTTAATCTATACTTTATAAAGTAGGCTAAAGATGGTACAAATTGAAAACAAATTGGTCTCCAAGGACCTAATATCGTCTGAGATACAGTTGTTCTAAATGAAGAAAAATATTCTTTGTTATCCATTCTTCGCATTTGATTTCAGTGTACCTCCAAACACTTTAATTCCGATTTTGAACCAAATCGGTAGAGAACTCAAAATTCAAAATGAACATCGAGATTTATCAGGTTGACATTAAATTTGACATCAGCACCCCCCTAACATGACTTACGCCGCTTTCTAACCAAATCGGTGTGAATATCTAGAAATTCAAGATAGCCGCTAAAACTATGGATTTTGATAGGCACAGATCGGCATACTTATATATGCAGTCGGGGGCGTCAAGATTGTAAATTATATGGGCACAAAAAATGTTAAGATTTTAAAATAATTCGTTCATTCATTAGTTTTGCTTTTGACAGCCTGCAAAGATATAATCTTATAGATCTATACCACGTCCGTCAGTTTTTTTCCAGTGCGCAGGTCTTTTATATTGTGCCGTATAATAAATTAATCACTTTTTGGACCATCTTAAAGAACGTTGCAAAGAAATGTGATTACAACAAAAAAAAAAATCGAAAATACGTAATTCCTACATTCCGGTGGCAGTTTAACACCTCTCTTCCCAGCTATTCGTCATAAAACAGACAGAAATATCGAATTTCAAATCGACGTCCGCTCGCTCCGAAGGGCTTCTCACAACTGATTTACTCCGGCGAAATACATCGTTTTATCAACAATCGCGCGGGCCGGAGATTCTCATAGGTTTTTTGTATGACGGAACTGAATTTAAAAATTCCTGAACTTTGAGGGAATTACAGAGAAAATCTAGATTTACTGAATTATTTTTAATAAACGCTCTTGGTTCTTGATCTTATTTACTCTGAGATTGTGGAAAGATTTTAATTAAATATGTTTGTAATGGGTGCAGTTAACATAACGGCGAAGGCACTGTCGAGCGTTTTACTTAAAATTACAGTAGATATTTCATATATAATGTAAAAGATTACAGTCACTGAAAACCTTAGACACTTTCGTAACTTCCTGTTAAGAAGTTGCAGATAAATTATGTGTTGTATTGCTTACGTTAACATACTGCGAAGTGACGTTTAGCGCCTTATTTGAGACTGCCCCCTTAAGTTTTAGAAAGAAGGTTCTAAATAAGTTACTTTTCACTTCCCTACTGCATCAAAAAAAGCGACGCGATATGAGAGCACGTTTGCAAGAATATTCAACATTCTCCTTTGCCGCTTAATGTCGTCATCTCCTCTATCTCCTTTGAAAATATGGCCAAAATATTTGACCTTTTTCTGAACTTCCAGGATCGTACCATTGATACACGCAAGGAGAACCTTGTCAGGACCTATTTCAGACGAGTGGCAAGACTTTTTAACATTGTGAATCACGTATTATGTTCATTAGCAATGTTAGCATACCTAATATAAATATATTTCAGATTATTTTCAAATGAGATATTTTATTAAATTCTTACACATTAGAAAATGACGAAGCGCAGCCTCCGTAAATATCGACTTTCATGTACTTCTGTAATTCCTTCACGTATTGAATGGGTGTACTGTCCGCATAGCAACTGGACGTCATTATTGCAACCAGCACATCTCGACGTTTCTTCATTGCGTTTGGGACGAGAGAACTGAATTCAACATAGTGACCCAACGAATCGTCGAGGCTTAGATTGGTCTTAAAGGGAACCGTGCGGCCACGTGGAATGGGGATGTCGGACTCGGCTCTAAAAAACACCAGACAAGGATTCTGTTATTTGAGAAGGAGTTTATCATCAGTAACTTGGTGTTTGAGATAGGTATTATGCAATGCGGATGAAAAATTAAAATAAAAAATATTATGACTTCATTGAATATCTACTTCCACAGGCTAAATTAGGTCTGCCAAATATATGCAGAAAAAAGTCAAGGCGCTGCAGTTGTTCAAATTTATTTAAATGGCAATACCAAGAAATGGCGGGAAGTACTGATAGTGAATAGCGAGAGACTGCAACCAGTGTTTTGCCAGCATCTGTTAAGATGGTAATACCAACGTGGTTGCAAAGTGAAAGGATGTTACTTTTTAAAAAAAGTGATAAGGTCCTGGTGCATTTTTTTCACGCTTGGTGTTCAGAAATTAGTGTTAATTTCCGAAAAGGTATGATTGTGAAGTTATTTAATATACAAACTTTTTTTACGTTTTCTTTTTGACACACAAATTAAACAAATAAAAATACATTCAGATTTGAGTTATTTCCTGTCAAATGTCAAACTGTCAAATTCTGGAGTCAAGCGCAACCTCACATCTGAATGAGTCATAATCCCAAAAACCCAAAAATCGGGGTAACTCGGTATTGCCATAGTATCTTAGTTCCACTTTCGTAATTAATTAAAGTGGAACTAAGAATTTAATCAATTTAAAAAAAAAAACAATTAATTTTCTCTTTAATTTAATTTCCAAAATGTACGCTCAATGTATATGTTCATGGAATTTAACTCCAAAAAATGTCCAATGAATTTAATTTGATTAACCTAGTCTCACTTGTAAGTCATAGACCAGTTGAATATTCCAGCAAAATCAGACCACTGTTCTTGCTGGAAAAATGTGAGCGGGGGGCTCTCTTCTGTCAAGAAAATCCAGCGCTGTCCAGCGGACCTGGTGACATTAGGAAGATCCTCAATACCTCGGAGATCATGGAGATTAATCACGACGGCATCAGCATTTTCTACGAAACTGTCATTATACTCCACGTAGCAGTTGTCAACTGAGCAATCGGTAAAGTGATCGATCCTGAAAATTTAAGCACCATTTTTTTAACCATTTGATTTTTACCTGATAATATTTATAATAAGTACCCACACATTATAAGCTACGTACAGTCTGACGGCCTCCATGGTCGAGGGGTAAGGCTCTCGACTACGAATCCGAAGGTCGCGGGTTCAAATCCCGGCGTGCGCAAGTAAATTTTATTTAATTAATTTGTGCTGTTTCACAATTAATTAACATAAAAATAATATATAGTATATTTGCGCACGTTCCAGAGTGGAAGATACTTTCAGTATCGCCCTGGTGAAAGACCACCATTCAGAATTGAAACGTTGCTTGAAATGGCTTTAGCCGTGTTTGGTGACCAGATCTGAATAGCCAGGTATTTCCCCACCTTCCTCTACCCCTTCTCCTTCCCCTCCCCAATACCTTCAGCCTCACAACATTCCCCAATTGTTAATCTAAAATTGACCCTTGTGGAACTCCTGTTTTGACATTTCTTCTTTTACTAAATTTGTCTGATATTTTTACCTGGATTTGGCGGTTGGTTGGGAAGTTTTTGAATAGTTTGAGAAAGTTTCCTCTTACCCCTATTGCCTCCAAAATATTTAACAATTTCATCGGGTCTATAGTATCAAATGCCTTTGAATTGTCTATAAACAGTACCAAAACATGTCTTTTATTATTCAGTTCATTATTTATATAGTTAGAGAAATCCTGAAGTAACATTTCAGTACTTTTTTTTTTTGAAAACCAAATTGATTAGGATCTATTAAAGAAAAGCACTCCAAGTATTTGTTTAGTTTTAAAGATATGTATTTTTCAAGAATCTTTTCTAGAGCGGGTAATATATACTAATCGGTCTATAGTTTCCCATATCAGTATGTTTCCCTTTTTGTAAATAGGTCTGATAATACTACATTTGAGTTCATCTGGTATTACAGCTTGTGTTAAAATTGTGTTGATCAGATGGGTTAATATAGGACTCAAAATATCTATGTGTCTTTTTATGTCAAACATTCGGATATTGTCTATGAATTAAACAAACATTAAAATCATTGAACAAACGTTTTATCAATTGAAACTAAAAATAATCATTATCGTGTTTTTTTTCAGAAATCTTTCTAGAAACGTTTTTACTATCACAAAAAAGTCTAAACTTTATACAAATGGGTTAAAATACTGCAAAAAGTGATGTCCTTCAAGTTCCGTAAAATACGGGTTTCCAATAAAAAAAATTCCCGTACATGTATGTACCTACGGTTTTCATCGGGTTGTCCACAATTTATGTGGTTATGAGAGCTATATACGAGTAGAAGTGTCTCTGGGACAAGTTATTTCGAAATATTTACAATTATTTTACTTTCATTAGGTAATGTTTTTCTGAAATACCTGTCTCCATATTGAGATTGTTCCGAGTCCCTCCCATCCTTCCACATCAATATTTTGAAGATCTTCTTCCGTCTTGGAGGACGTTCCTCGCGAAGAAACAGAATTTTCCCAAGTCCGGATAGGTTGTAGAACTTTCAACAAAATATTATCGTTTCATTTGGCCCAAATTGAATCACGACAATCATCGCGACAAATCAACGATCAACACCATTTTTTCAGTGTTACAAATCGACGATGACGGCCATTTTGTATCACTTCATAAGATCGCCCCCGTTAATCGCCGATTTTAAGCCCAATTACCCATCAAGCAGGTCAACTAACTCCTAACATGTTATCGAGGACTGCTGTTTTAAGTGGCTGCCAAATCAAAACGGCAGTCATCATCGATTTACGATATCGTCAAATGGGTCAAACACAAAAAATAGAGGTCAATTTTTTTTATCTCTGCACGTTATCAACACATTGTTGTATGCAAGAAAGTTTTCTTTACGGGACCGAGACAGAGTTACTTGATCGCATCGGCGGAAAGGGGCAGGATCGTATTTGAATCATTGATGATAACGCCATGATTACACCAAAAAAGCATTCTTAATAACCATTTAATTTATTTTTTTCAACATTTATTGAGCTTAATTACGATAAGAATCAAGTAATTCAGTTGGGGTAGACACTAAGATTTCACAAAGAAAGAAAGAAATTAAGATTTCACAAAGATTAATATACACGTAAAAATCACAAAAACCACAAGACGCCATGTTCAAAGTTATTTGATGCGACGTTTGCTGATAGGTCCAACTACCAACCCTATGACGTCATATAATCATTTTTCCTATTTTAAAATAAACCAAACTAATACCCCAAGTTCAGTGTTTCTTAACCGTATTTAAAGAATAGCCACAGTAAAATTATCCAGCGCCCCCCCAACAACAGTACCGTGACTAAAAAAATCTCCTGCAGTCCTAAACCCAAATAACATTCAGAATAAGAAAATTACGTTGCATATTATACTTAATTAGTTGTCTCGAAACCATAGTCTGTTTTGGATAGATACCTCTCTTGTATTCAAGTAAGCATCAACGTCAAAAACATTTGCGATATTCGGACTCGTATTCGCATCATATTCCCGTTGAGTCTCTGCCTTTTTGAAAATTGATGATTTTTGATGTTCAGTATGGTTAGCATATTGGAAAGATTTATGGGCGGAGTATACAAAACGTTTACTATATTGGAAAGATTTGTTTTTGGAGAGTGTTAAATATAAAACAAATAACGCGCAAACTGTAAATATTAGTTTAAATCGTGTCATTATATAATACAAAGTTTTAAAAATAATACGATGACAAGTAATCATGGTTAGATGACAAAAAATAATAATTTGTTTTGAAAAAGAGTCTGTTCTATTTTCAAACAGTTAATTAGTGTTGTTCAATAATGTATAAACCTAGGTAACCACCTACTGATGACTTGACAGTCTTGACATACTTAATACTATTATTATATTTATCTTAGATTTGCTGTTTTTTAAAAAGGCAAAAGTGTGTGTTTTTTCCACACTGTTTTTTTAAAAGTATTTATTAATTTTCATTTAATATCTATAAAAGGACTTATTTGATATGTGCATTTCGTAAATATAAATAAACGTTTGCAATGATTATCTCCAGTGTTAAAAATAACAATAAATTAGATTCAGAAAATTTAATTTTCTCAGAACATAGCGTAGAATCATTGCCTTTCAGGAAGAACCACTAATTTCTGAACAACGTTTGATATTGATGTAAAAAATATTCACTTCAACCATAGTGCTTTTAGATTCATTCAAGTTTTTTGGTGTTGCCATGTAAAACCATTTTAAAGATCCAGGGCTCTCCATTTTTGTCTACATTATTTTGACAACCCTGGTTTGACAATAAAAAGTAGAAATTTAATAAAGTTGAACTAAAGTTTTTCAATAGTTATATAATAATCTAAAGAACAAATTTTAAAGACAAGGTGAGTAGCTTGGAATTGAATAGCACCTATAATGATAAAAAAAAAAAGTTCCACATTATTAAATGTCTACATTTTAATCTCAAGTTATACCTATTGTCAGTGTCATCTTGGTCATAGACCACCATTTTCAATCAAAGCGTTGCTTGGAATGGTTTAGGAATGCATCTGAATAGTCAGGTAGTAATCTTCCACTCCGCCTATTCCTACCCCAGCCATTTCCTTCCACCTCACGGTATATAACAATTTATTATAAATGGCATTGTCGTACTCGCTCCGGTGTAGAATACACACGTAAATTGAAACTGGGCCTAATTTTTTACTACCCACAAAATAATACAGATCGTTTAAATCCCTTCCGTCTAAAGAAGAGAGGAATTTTAAGTCCATTTTACATGGCAACTTCATGCATTTTCAACGGTTAAAATGACATATTATTACAAACATTATTTTATTTTTTTTAATTTCTGATAATTATTATTACATTGGCCAGCACTAAAATATGACCCTATACATCACTTCGCTGTTTGCTAACTCAAGCAACACTACGAATGATTTATATGTAAATTCTACACAGGTAGTTAGAAAAATGTATAAGGTTTCAAACGACAAAATCATACTGTAATCTTTTAAATCACTGAAATAATGTCTGAAAATTTTAAACGTTTTACCTAAAACTCCTACCCACGTATTTTATATAGACCCGAATTTACCACCAACGTTAGAATGGATAGACCTGCCCTAACACACATTTTCGACGGCCTGGAGGCAAAGGTCACGTAACATCAATTCTGCCACCAGCCTAGTAGACTGCCGTCCACGTTTGTTTCGCGTAGACTGCGGTAAGCGTTAAACCAAATTCTCGAACAAGCCGAATGTTTTTTTTACTTGCTGTTTTACTTTAATTGAGAGCACGCTCAGCTCACCCCTCGCCAGCCTTTTTTTTATTGCTTCCCCTTGCGTATTAGGGCATCTCTATGTATTATTTGCTCTGTGGAATTTACGTATAAATTATAGTAATAATAGTATTTCTTGCGTCAGCAGACTACAAAATGTATATTTTTGGGTGCTGATCGTTAACTAGTCAATTTACAATTATTCCGCCATCCTCATCCTACTATACTATGAATATAAGATCATTACAATTAGGAACCTTTGTTTCTCGTGATGTAAATACTCACATCTCTGTTTTTCATCTTCTGTACTAATTTTATGAATATAGTCAGGGCCCTTGCCCTTGTACTTACGCGAAAGAGATACTAATATAATGTTATTGTTAGTCTGCCGTTTATGAAGTTTTTGTACATTTGCGTCGTATCGCCCATATCTCTCCAACAGCAGATGCGTCACTCCTCAGTGGCAATATTGTTTTTAGTGCTTAGTACTACAATTATTTCATGTGACAGCTGTTGTAAAGGTTTTGACTTATCTATTATGCGAATAGTAATACAGATTACAGATAAGGATTTACTACGTATTAGGTCTAGAGTACCCTTTTTTATTGAATTCTTATTATTTGTATGTAGGCAATATTAACTGCAAAATGATATTTTTGAATTGACAATTTTATGTATTTATTTGTAAAACAATAAGACATTGTTTGTGTTTCGGCGTAGTCGATTCGACAAATGTTTGTTATTTAGAGTAAAGTTTCTACCCCGAAGAAGGTAAGGTTGTGTCCATAAATTTAAAAAAGTTCATAATATACAAATAATCGACGGCTTAAATTCAAACAAAGTTATCTACAATTGTGCAACTTTACGGGAGACCTAATACTTGACATTTGTGTTGTAAAAAGGATGTATTTAGTTGTACATTTCGACTAGATAACCATCACGCCGTTTTACTTCAGGGGTAGGCAGGGAGGATAGACACGACTCTGTCTCGGCACACACTCCTTGCACCATTCGCATTCATATATCGTCTCATACGTACATACTTTTCTGTTATTCTGACTCTTGACATGACCTGACTCAAGTATTTAATTCACTAAATACCTCCTATATTGAGGCACAAGGGTAAGGCGGGAAACTGGAAATACCGCCAATCGTACGTCATGTCAGTCGCATACATCGGTCGTCTACCGTAGTCGGCCACAGTGCCACACCGACGTCGCCCGAGTACAGTCGTCTTGAAGTGTGAATAAACATGAACCAGTTTTTGAACTGCATACTATCTGCAATTTACTTACGCAGAAAAAGAAGAAACCAAGGGAGAATATAGCATATTCAGATAGAATATAGATATATAGGAGCCCAAAACATTGTAATTTAATTAAGTTTTAATCTGGAGTGCCCTACCAGGTAAGTATGTTTTCTGTATTTGTACATAATAAGATTAACCCTAGCAAGTAGTATTTGTACAGCGCCCTTGAGGTGATTTTTTCACAAAAACGGCGCTATATAAATCGTCCAAGTATTATTATTATTTTTATTATAAGTCCTAAGAAGGAGGGCTAAGATGCACCTCAGTAATAACCCGCTCTGTTTTAATATTCATTTCATAAGACTGCAGACACGCACGCCCATCAATCAGCGATCAGCGCCGCACTGAATGCTCTCATAAGAATGGTGAGCGCGTCGGTCGACCGACGGCGTAGCGCTGACGAGCTAGACCGGTGGTCGTCGTACGCTGCGCTTAGTTACCCGCGCGCGGCTTGCCTTCAGCGTTGCACTATATAGCTCTCTATTAATTTGTCTACATATTATTACCGTACGCGACTTATATTTTTGTAGATAACGTTTGACTTTGAGGCCTCGAAGTATCCGTGTTGTTTTATAAGGGTAGGTGTTTTTTATGTTAATGTAGGTATAGATTTATTTATTATAAAATTACCGTTATTCGGTGACTATAACCACTTTCCGGATGTAGCTATTTATTTGAAGTAACAGGGGCGGCACTCCTCGAATTGCAAATCCTATTTATTGTTAAATCATTATTTTATGCGAACTAATACGGCAACACAAAAATCTATAACTGGTTTCAATGCTGATGTCAAATTATGTGTGGGAAATTATCTAGTACACATTTCAAACAACTTAATTATTGAAATAATTACTCGTTCATGTCGTTAAGATATAATGTAATACTTGGGTAAGTATGTTTTTCTGTATCTGTTTGTACATAATTAGTTAAGAAATATTTGTACAGCGCCCTTGAGGTGATTTTTCACAAAAACGGCGCTATATAAATCAACCAATTATTATTAATTATTATTATTATTATTACATTATGATGTCGGTTGCAATGAAATAGTTCCCCAAATAAACGGATGCCGTTTTCAGCATAACATCTAAGCAGATTAGGTTGCAGATACGTGGGCGCAAAAAGACTATCAACATCACTCAAAAATGGCCCTAAACATCATTTTGCAGATTGCTAACTCAAGTAATACCACAAACGAATAATGTAAATTCTGCACAGGTAGTTAGGAAAATGTATAAGGTTTCAAAAGACAAAAATCCTCAAACTGTAAGCATTAAATTCTATGAAATACGTCCCGGAATGTTTAAACAATAGAGGCAGTTTGAAATCCAGTGAAAGCAATTTTGAACGTTTTTTCCATAAAATTCCAGTACCTACGTATTTCATATAGATTTTGAAAGATTACAGGTAGAGGATAATTGTCTTTTGAAACCTTATACATTTTACTAATTACCCATATAGAAATAACATTTTAAATCATTCGTAGTATTTCTTAAGTTATCAACCTGCAAAATGCGTATTTTTGGCTGGTGACCGTTAACTATGATGTATGTATGCAGATATCTTTGAATATTGTTTTAAGCTTAAAGAGCAACTGAAATTCCAGGCTTAAGAAAGAAAATATTCCGATCCATACGTAGCCCAAATTCACGGGAACCTGCAACTTTATTCTTATTTTTAAAAGCGTTTGAGAATGAATTTATTTCAAATAGATTTTGAAAGATTACAGGTAGAGGATTATTGCCTTTTGAAACCTTATACATTTTACTAATTACCCATATAGAAATAACATTTTAAATCATTCGTAGTATTTATTAAGTTATCAACCTGCAAAATGCGTATTTTTGGCTGGTGACCGTTAACTATGATGTATGTATGCAGATATCTTTGAATATTGTTTTAAGCTTAAAGAGCAACTGAAATTCCAGGCTTAAGAAAGAAAATATTCCGATCCATACGTAGCCCAAATTCACGGGAGCCTGCAACTTTATTCTTATTTTTAAAAGCGTTTGAGAATGAATTTATTTCAAATAGATCATTTATAATTATATTACTAGAATCTCTGAAGCAGACAAAAGAAAAATTATTTTTACTTCAATTATTTATAATTTTATTATAATTTTGTAGAGAAAGGAGTGTATGGGCCGTTTGAAGAAGACCTCAAGCGGAATCTATAGCGTTTTTCTCTGATTAGTTGAATATTTCCTTTTTTATATTAGGTTGATATAGCCTTTTGTAATCACCTAAAATAAGTGACCGAATTCACCGAAATATTTAGATTTAAAATGTGCATTTTAAATAATAGGAATTCCCAGATTAGACCGGCCATAAAATGAATTTAGTACAAAGGCTAGCCGAGCCTATTGTTAGGAAAAATTGTAACTAAAATAATATAATCTTAACTGCTATTTTGGGAAAGCCCGCAATTCCGTTAGAATTTTATGGGACGTCAATAAAAGATAATCCCCTCAAGGGAATTGAGCCGCGGATGGAACGACCGCTGAACAATACAGGTAGACAGGTAGACAGAAGGACAGTGGGCTCTAGGAGAGAGTCGATTGCCAGAGTCCGCCCCGGGCGGAGAGTCGCGTGCAGTCTTCCATCGAGGAAGCAAAAAAGTCGGTTGCAGTAGTCCGCCCAGGACAGACGAGTCAGTTGCAGTAGTCCGCCCAGGACACCCAGCCAAGTGAAACCTTCCGCCCAGGAAGGTTCCAATTCTACGCTTCCATCCCAGAAGGAAGCAGCTGATCTTCGCCCTTCGGAGATCAACATCGGAGACCGCCCAGGCCTCTGATTATCGCCGCGTTGCACCTACTCCCGATCCGGAGGTACACGAATACGTAGTGCGAACGCGAGGACTCTAAATTCAACGCAGCCACTGGACCCTGGACATCCATCATCAAAAAGGGAAGTGCCTGACTCTAATCATAATTCCTCCCACAACATAAGCCAGTGAACTGCTAATTTTAAGTACAAAGACTTTAACAGTAGAATTAAGAAATTACCTAAGTCAGTGAACCTCTAATTTTAAGTACAAAGACTTTAACAGTAGAATTAAGTAATTGCGTATCTAGTTTTATTAAATTTATTATGTCTAATTAAGTTTTACACTAGTTTTAAGACTAATCCCACGTATATAAAAATAAATTACTTGTAACTACCTAAGATCGCATTTCTATTCCTCCCTTTTTGCGTTATTCCTAGAATAATACCTACTGCCCGACGAACCGTCATATCAAGGTCTACGTGGTTTACAGTTCACATACGCACTTAGCGATTATCTAGCCTCCACTATTGTTTTAAGAAAGATAATATTCGTACGACGTTATTTTTTTTAAAAAGATATTATATTATTACCAGCAAAAAAATTACAAAATGCAATATTTTTATACCGCCAACAGTTACATTTGTGAAAAAAAAAATTATGATTCCAACTAGTTGGTAAATAAATAAGAAATAGGTTCGATGAGGCATTTTATTTGACAAGGAGTTCGTTGCCATAGATAAAGCTACAATAGCATCATGGCGGAACTGGCGGAAAAAGGAGACTCAAAAGAAACTAAACCAAATCATTTAGAAAGACGCAGTAGTAAACAATGGGTGAGATTAAATGTCGGAGGAACTTATTTTTTAACTACAAAAACGACATTATCTCGAGACCAGAACTCTTTTCTGTCACGGTTAGTTCAAGAGGACAGCGATTTGATTTCTGACAGGGTTAGTATTTTTTGTTTTCATCGAGAATGATTCATGTAATTCGCATTGTTTTTAAATTTTGCCTTAACTAATACAAAAAATTGTGTTTTAGGATGAATCCGGAGCCTACCTCATAGACAGAGATCCCACATATTTCTCGCCTGTGCTGAACTACCTCAGGCACGGAAAGTTAGTAGTAAATAACGAAATTGCGGAGGAAGGTGTGTTGGAAGAAGCGGAATTTTACAATATCACGGAGTTGATACGTTTAGTAAAAGAGAGGATATGCATCCGAGACGGGAGGCCCTTACGAGACTCAAAGAAGCATGTCTACCGAGTGTTACAGTGCCACGAAGACGAACTAACCCAAATGGTGTCCACCATGTCGGACGGCTGGAAGTTCGAACAACTCATTAACATAGGTTCTCAGTATAATTATGGAACGGAGGAGCACGCCGAGTTCCTGTGCGTAGTGAGCCGCGAGTACGGGGCGTCCCTCAATAGCCAGGAAACGGAACCAACTGACCGCGCTAAAGTACTGCAACAGAAGGGTTCCAGAATGTAAATAAAGACTGTGTTCATTTCGTTACTGTAAGTCCACAACACTACCTTATAGACATTGTGTTTAGTTTGTTATGAAGTCTTGCGATTTTTAATTTTCTCTGTACTTGCAATTCCAGATAGTCTTACTCGTAAACACTTTACTTTCTCGCTCTTCGTTTGGTTTTTAATTGCAATCAATAGATAAGTTCTGTACATCAGCCAAAAATTCGGGAAAACTTTCAAAATGAGCATTGTTAAGTGATTGTTTGGTGTTGTAAAATTTGCCCATATTTTTACTGATGCATAAAATTGTTACATTTGTTTAAAAATGTCTTTTATAACTCGTATTTGTACAATATTACTTACTGCGAAAATAAACAAAGTAATTAATGCTCCAAGCTAATGGTGTTTGCCCCATCGCATTCTATGGATGAATAGATAATATTAATAGGAAATCAATTAATATCCCATACGTTGTCCATGGGTTTTGTAGGATTCTATCAACAAATCTAAGCCCCACGGCTTTCGATACATAGATTATTATATTCTCTTTATTTATATTTACCTTTTCCGTGAACCCATACATCACAAAATTATCGTCAGCCCGGTAAATGGTCTAGAATGCAACGCTGTCCGGAACATTGTTAAAAGAGAAACGGAGTACCAAATGTGATATTATCAAAAGCAACCAATAATTAGTAATTGTCTATGCCGCCAAATTTAAAATTTCAGTTATTGTTATGAAAACAATATAACCCTCCTGTGGCTATAGATAATTTTTTGATATATATATATATATATTATAGTTTGAATACATGATTATTATCTGGTTCTCTGAAAATCTTCATCAATGATGTTCCGAGTATGTTTGAATATTAATTTTGTTTATGATAATTTCACAATGCACGAAATGTTAGATGGTATTGACTTATTCAACTCCAATTAGACGTAATTCAGCAAAGTAAACTATAATTGAGAAAATGCATAGAATTTATTATATTTTCACCACTCTTGGTAATAATTTCACAGTAGTCTCAATTTGAACAAGTTCGTTGATAAAATAACTATTAATTTTTGCTTAGTTTCAACACTCTTTTTTTCCTAATGAGCAATTTAGAACAAACAATATGGCATATGTTCTTTTTTTACCTTTAACTTAATTTTTAATGCTCCGTAGCTTATGATAGAAATTATGTAGTGAGCAGAAAATAGTTGCATTGATCTATCATTGCAAATTCCAGACAGAAATAGCTGTACAACTTTCATGTTGCATTGGCTCACTTTTCGAGGGTAGCTTTTATGGATGTCAATAATTCCAGGAGTATGTTTTCTGCGTTTGATGGGAATTCAATTACTCGGAAGTTATTCTAAGGCTCAGATGTTTCAACCTCGGTCATATTTGACGATTTGCGGCATTTAGAATTTGAGCGGTCCCTGTTAAAGACCAATTCTCAGCATGTTTCAGCATTTGATCAAATCACATGAAATGGAGCATAGCAATCAATTTGTAATGCTTTATGGCTGATCACAATTTTATCAAAAGCTGGAACGCACTGAGAATTGGCATTTAACGGGAGCCGTTCACATGTCAAAACTTCAAAATGGCACTAATCACCAATTTAATTGTCAATAAAATGTGACGGAATTCAAACACCCGAACCGTACCTTTTTTTAAAATTTTAATTTGTTTATTCTAAATGCTCCCTAGAATTTGTAACTCCTTCTGGGATGGGAACTGTTACATTCATTGCCATTTAATATATCGTTGTTCTGAAAGAAAAACGAAACAAGTAAAAAAAAAAAAATGGCGACACCAAACTTTTAAAAAAACCTAATTATTTAATGCAAAAAAAATCTAGTTCAAGTTTAGAGAAAAATTACACGAGTTTTAAGTTCTGTTGTCAAAGAAACCGACACAATTAGAAATACAACATTTTTCATGCAAACAATTTGTCACATCAAGTCTAAAGCAATATGACAATAAATCTAGAAAAACGTCAGAAGTTACATTGGTTACTTGGTGACAGTTTTAAAACTTAGTTGATGAATATAACTATTATTTTTAATAGTCGAACCAACAGCACTAATTCTGAAAACTATATAGAAGTTATAAAAATTTCTGCTTTTAAGAAAATTCTTATTGTCTCCAGAAAAATGTGACTTTTCAGTTTGTGACATTTTTCTTCCGGGTTTGTGATGTCGGTACATACATCTACTGTGTTTATCTGTGCAATAAGTGCATGTATAAATATTTTTTTATATTTCATATAACATTATTGTTGTTACATTAGTTTGGCGGATGAAATAATTAATGTACAGTTAGAGGTTTGATGTTGGCATTGTTTTCCCTTTTGATGTTAAATGAATTGATATTTTAACTTTCCTTGTTAAACTTTTTGCCAATTTACAGCAGCAATACAAAAAGATTAATTAATAGTGAAATTATTATAGTTGTATCATACAATAAAGATATTGAAGATTCTCACATACTTTACATAATATTATTATGTAAGTTTTATAGAAGATGTAAAAAATGCTACGAGGATACTTTTTATTGTTTAATCAGTACCGTGCTCTTGTTATTGTTTTAAACCTATCATAGGAATGGAATATTAAATCTTATTTTACGAAAATTTTGCTTAATTAATTATTTATAAATCACAATAATTAGGTACATTTATTTGACATCCTTATGTTAGTTTAATATTATAGAATATTATGTAAAAGTTTTTTTTAGACATTTTTTGATTTGTAAAACAAAAAATATATATTGTTAATTCTATCATTAAATGTATGTAATAATAAAAAAAATATTTCATTATTAATTATTGTATTATTTCATAAAAATGAATGTTAAGAATATATTCCCAACCCGAAAAATAATCCGTATATCTTATTCCTTAGCCTTTTGCGCGCGATTGCATCAAATTGTGATACAGCAAGAAATGAGCTTTCGTACGTGGTCATATCACACATTCGATATGGCAATTTTGGTTGCCGATAATACAGCACTCCTCTGAAATGTAATATTTTACCACTCTCCAGAGTATTCAGAAAAGTACACAATGCTGACGTTACTGAAATTTGTCAAAAATAAAATAATATTTCCTAAGGAATATCGATAATCAAGTGGATGTCACAAGGGCTCTATTTCAAGGTAGTTCATAACCTACTCGGCAGATGGCGCACATACGAATACAGCATTTGATGATGCTATATCATCAACATAATATTTTGGACTAGCGCTGGTATAGCAGTTTTGTTATTTATATTTGTAAGTAATCCCTGGTCTATCAATACAATGTCCTAAGTACGTGTGACAGCCGTAACATAAGGGACCTTTTTGAATGGGGTTTTTGTTTTTATAAAATAATAACTCAAAAGGTTTTTTTTACCCATGAATTTGATTCCACATTGCACATAATCTTTTTTTTTATATCTGGCACAATAAATCATGCTCAAGTGTTCTATTTTCATGATAAATTGCATTATTAGGTAATTAAATATCTGTTCCGCAAAAAACTTAAAGTAATTAATGAGGCCAAAAGATTAATTCTAAAATTATGAAAATGTTTAGTTCTGTCCACACTCTTTCGTGACTGTGTTTGTGCGAATCAGTTGTAATATCTAATTACCCTTGCTTTACGTCTATTGGAAAGTGATTGTGATTAAGGCTTGTATGAAATAAAATGGAAACAGTTATTAAGTGTACTCATATATACCTGAATGATACAGAGGCTGTACTTTTAGACCATGGAAAGTATTATAAAGTTATAATTTCTTCAAATGATTGATAACTTTGTGGCATCATTATTAATTATATAATTGAAAATACACTTTGTATATACCACTTTACTTAAAATATATAAATATTTCTACATGTTTCGATAGCAATGCTATCTTCAGGAATAAATTAATACTAAAAAATAATTTCAATTATAGAAAAATGATAAAAAATTTAAAACAATAATTTAAGAATATACAAAATTATTAAATTATTGTTTTAAATTTTTTATCATTTTTCTATACTTGAAATTATTTTTTAGTATTCATTTATTCCTGAAGATGATAGCATTGCTATCGAAACATGTAGAAATATTTGTATATTTTAAGTAAAGTGGTATATACAAAGTGTATTTTCAATTAAATAATATTATAAAGTTATGAAATCCTAAGTATATTTTTTCTAAACATTGATTGAAAAAGTTGATAAATTTTCGTCAATAGCGAAAAACTGGTGCCTACCCAAATGATTAAAATATAATATTGTTATTTTTTTATTATAGCAACACCGTTGAAAATGATAACCATAGAAGAAAAATATTAGACATTTCTCGGATGACATTTATTGTTGGGTTAATTGTGAGAAATTATAATGATGAATTAGTGCATATAAATGTTTAATTGATAAGTCATAAATAAAGGAAATCATGGCAGAACTACTGCTTGATCCGAATATCAGAGGATGGGTGTTCTTACCTATAGTTACGATAACTTTCCTCGTTGGTATTCTTCGGCACTACATTTCTATAATTTTGTCCTCGCAGAAAAAAGTTGAAATTATTCAATTACAGGATAGGTAACTTGTAACAAATGCTTTTTAGATATACACACATGTTTTTCTATAACATGATTATGAATTCATACATATATTTTTAATTTCTTTCCCTAGTCAAGTGATGATAAGGTCTCGCCTTCTAAGAGAAAATGGAAAATATTTACCAAAGCAATCTTTTTTGATGAGAAGGCATTATTTCAACAATGAAGAGACTGGATATTTCAAAGTTCAGAAGAGGGCCGCTGCATCTCAGGTTATTTTCTTAAAATATTTATTTTATGCACATTTTTCAGGTTATGTCATTCTTATCAATAAATCCACGGGTGGTATCTTACAACTTCATGGGTACCTAGCGATTTTCAAACTCCCGTTTTTGTACATTTTGAGGGTGAGCAAATGTTACTCGGGGTCAAGGGTCAGATTTTTATGTTTCATGTGCCACTTTAAAATATAGCTTATAATATGAATTTTACCGTTTTCTGTGATGTGTGGGAAGAAAGACTGGGGATTTTTTTTATGTAAATTGTCCTTTCTTTAATGGACAAAGTTCACTAGTTAAGTGTTTTATCATATATTACATTTTCAGAACCCAATGACGGATCCCAGTTTGATGACAGACATGCTGAAGGGCAATGTGACCAACGTCCTTCCCATGATTGTCATCGGAGGATGGATCAATTGGATGTTCAGTGGTTTCTTGACAAGTAAGTATCCGTTACCCTTAAGAAATACTATTCACAAATATGTCATACTAGTTTGACTATCCGACTTCACCAGAGTTTCAAACATCATCGGCGATTTGACTAGTGGAGAGTATTGGCCATCTCTAGAAGAAAACACTCAGTTCCTTATACCTTATGCTTAAGGCTGTGGCATTGGCCTCCACACCACCTAGGCACCTAAAGTTATGCCTCCCAGCACGCCTCCGTCCTGCATGTTTATTAAATCGGAACCTCTTTAATGGTTGGCTTTCTTCCATTCATATTATTATTGATAAGAAGATAGTCTGCTTAGCTCTTGTAAGTACTCAGGCCATAGACCCATTGTGCTATCTCCCACGTTTACCTTATTCCGTTAACAGTAGCTTATTTCCCCAGCGTTGTCATTTGTATCGGACGAGGTCGTGAGGGAAATAGAAAACGATGACATTTTATCAACGATAGTTATCGTCTTCTATTTCTCTCAACACCTGCAACTGCACGTGCACCGACGTTCACACACAGTGTTACTCCTACGAGTGCAGATTGGATAATGGCGGGTGAGAGGCAAAGTAAGCTACTTTAATACTTACGTTCCTCCACCCGACCGTGTCTCGGTTCCCAACTCCGAAGTGTGCGACCGCCTTTCACATTTAATAATATTACGATTATGCGTTTGTTTATGTTTAGATTTATATTACGGGATAAGATATAGAAAAATAAATGATTTTGAGAAATAGGCCGGGCTCCTTTTAACAATAACACAATGTATATTTAGAGTTAAGAATTGTATAAAAGATTCCCCTGAACATGTCTGTTGATCCATTTATATAATTTATCTAAATAAATGTGCGCAGAGGAAGTAGTTTGGGTCAGAGAATACAACGTGGCTAGAGGCATCACATACATATTTGTGGCATCCATTGTCGAGATGGCAATGACTTGCTCACGCAACCCATTAAAATCGCCCGGCACCTGGCGCTGAGCTCTGAACAACAACTCGGCGTTTTGGTATAAATACAAGTGGGCAATCATTGGCAAACCACTCTTGTTTCAAATCTCGCCCCGCACTCACCACTTTCACGACTCTACGCTCTGACTCACAGCTTCCTGCCTGCTATACTTCGAATATTCTTTTACTTGCTACGCCCTGGATCATCGCTTTTCTCGCTCTTGGATAACCGACCTAGCAGAGTTCACCAATTGACGAAAGTAGTCCGCACAGAATATATCCTACTTACAATGGGACTGCATTCTGGCTGCTACCTGAACCGGGCTCCTGAACTACTGAAGCTGCAGACGAGTAGCGGCTCCAACAACGACTTGACCGGCCCCTATTTTTATAGTCTATGTATCGGACCCCGAAACGTCCAATATAGTCATTCAGTGTTCAGTTATGTCTCCCGGTTCCACGTGTCTTCCCAGAAATCTGAGCATTCTTCGCATCGAGGTGGTACATTGGCACCACAGGTGAATTGTAATTTCCTCTTTCATTTTTGCTATGTAATATACTTAATTTACATTTATTAATGATTCCAGCCAAAGTTCCGTTCCCGCTGACTCTGCGCTTCAAGCCCATGTTGCAACGAGGGGTGGAGCTGTCTTATCTAGACGCAGCATGGGTGTCCTCAGCTTCCTGGTACTTCCTGAACGTGTTTGGCCTGCGTAGCATCTACACCCTCGTCCTGGGAGAGAACAATGGTTTGTGTCTCTACCTCTACTCCTGGTAGTTGAATCATCCACACGATGTTACAACCCTTGGGAAGACCTGGCTTTTGTAATATGTGCTGCTTTCATCATTGCCACTGAAAGACTGATGCTTATAATGCGCTCGCACAATAACCTATCCAAACTGAAACTGGCGCATGCCCGACCTTATAATTAAGTGTGCTTAAGTCAAAATAAAGGAAGAACGATTTCTATATCAAATCAGTATAATATAGTGATACCAAGTGTGTTATTTTAACTACCAAAAGCCTTACTCCGGCTCTCCAACTCAAAAACGCACTCCAAAACGTTACCCACAAAGAGGAAAAGCTGGTATCTATTAGAGGTGGGCATTTCAGTTTTTTTTCTAGATAACCGCAACTGTTACAGTTTCTCAAAATAAAGGATTACTGGAAACTCTTTACAAATAACATATTAGAAAGAAAAAAATATTAATTAAAAAAAACAGTTGCGGCGAAAGCTTTTCATAGGAACAGTCAGCGGTGAAGTTTCGAACGAAGGCATTTAACGCCCAAGCGTTTCTCTGCTACGGTTTGAGACGGGTATAGCAGTTTAGTTAAGTGTTGCGGGAAGCTGTTTTAAACATTTCACACGGAATTTTCGAACAAATTGTACTCTGTTTAAAACAAAACAAACTGTTCATTTCGGGCGTAGTTACACATTTTTCAAAAACGATTACCCCAAAATCCGCAAAACTGTTAAAAACAGTTTAACGTTCTTTTACTCACCTCTAGTGTCAATTATTACAGTTCAATGTGCTTGGAATGATACTACTCACCTGTACATTTGACAACAAATTGTTTGACACCTGTCAATTGACTATGATCACTGTAATACAAATAAACTTTGTAAGATAAACGAAAATTATAATATAATGTATCGATTAATCATTTCAGCGGCAGACCAGTCCAAGCACATGCACGAGCAGATGTCCGGCGCCGCCATGGCTATGCCCCCAGACCCGAAGGCGGCCTTCAAGGCCGAGTGGGAAGCTCTGGAGATTGCAGACCACAACTGGGCGCTCGCCTGGACAGAGGGGGAGCTGCTCCCCGCCCTCAAGGCCAGCCAGAGCCCCCCCGACGAGACCATGCAGTTTCCCATCGCAGCCCCGATGTAGCATTACATTCCCAGAAATAACTGGTGTATTGGACGCTAAATAATAATACTATTCTATTCCATTTAATGTTTAGCCACCTTTTCTGCACTTGAATCTTATTTAGATCATCAAACACTTAGTTAGATGTGACTTTTGTGTAAAAAATATATTTAATAATATATTATGTCATACAGGCACACAAATTTTCATATCCATATTGATGCAACCACAGAGAAAAGTTTAATATCTGCCTACGGTCCAAGAACAATTCTACAGATTTGCAGTTTCCTTATTTAACCCCTTGAGTCTTTTTTGAGAATAAATGATAATTTTTCTTAAATACACAAGGTAAACTTTTAAATGGCAATAAAGGCGTATTTTTTTCTCTTTCTAACACAGTTTAAATCATATATGTACCTCACTATAGTACAAAATGAGATAACATGACTTTTATGAGTCCGTGTCGGGCTGGGAAAAATATCTCCATAAAGACTTTACAGCTATTTATTTTCTGGAAGAAATATCTCCCATAAATACTCTACGGCTATTTGTTTTCTGGGAGAAATATCTCCCAAAAAGTATCAACGGGTTAAGAGTGAATTAAAATGATCAAGTGTCGAAAAAACTCAAAATTCAACAGCTCTCAAAAATATGTAAAACAACAACAAAAAATAACACATTTTTCTTTCACCAAAACAGAAAACGAGTGTTATAATATTTGCATTGCTTCAGTGTAGTGGTTAAGATTATTTTTGCACGGCACTATTATAATGTTTATTGGTTCATACATAAAATGTAACATTTTTCCGTGTTTCTGTTAAGTTAGTGTTGTACGATGTTTAAATTAATTTGTTTTAAGTAGTGTGAAATATATAGGTGTCATTCTATCGTAGAATTCTTGAGAATGTTAACTCGAATGTTATGTTTCTTTACAAACCCACAACATTTTTAAAAAGATGTGCATTCATCACAGCTTATGAACCTTTAGTTTATGTTTAGAAAAGGTTACAATTATTATTATTGTTCTTGTTGGCACAAATCTTGAAAACATTCCCTGTACTACATATTATTGAACTTCTAAATAGCCAGCATTCAGAATATGTATGTTTTCATGAATTTGATGTTGCCACTCCTCAAAATGAAAACTTTAACATTAACAACGTGGTTTGTAGCACCAATTTAATATTTATCAATTTTTATTAGATTTAATAAAATATTTATTCGACACTTACATATTTAGTTTTATTTTTACCCATGATGAAGTGGTCTATTCACAGCAAGATTCTTTTAGTGAGTAACCGTATAATTCAACACATGTATGAATCTGCACAAGATTCTTTTAGTGAGTAACCGGTTAATTCAACACATGTATGAATCTGCACAAGATTCTTTTAGTGAGTAACCGGTTAATTCAACACATGTATGAATCTGCACAAGATTCTTTTAGTGAGTAACCGGATAATTCAACACATGTATCAATCTGCACAAGATTCTTTTAGTGAGTAACCGGATAATTCAACACATGTATGAATCTGCACAAGATTCTGTTAGTGAGTAACCGGATAATTCAACAAATGTATGAATCTGCACAAGATTCTTTTAGTGATTAACCGGATAATTCAACACATGTATGAATCTGCACACTTTAAGTTATGAAAAAAGATTATATACGTCATGGTAGGTTAGGTTTTCCGGCTATATATTTATTTTTTTCATACTTCTAATGACTTTATATCCCTTTTCAGCCGATTCATGAGTGTGTTGATTAATCATGGAACCCTTTTAGTGCAATTCAAATGTTGCCACACCCATTTTGTATGGATACTGGTTTATACATCCTGCTAATATGAATCTGGCACGAGTATTTTTTTTTATAAATCTTCAAACATAGGTGGTTCACATTAACCTAGCTTAAAAAGTGCTTTAATGATTCCATTTAATTTTAGACTATGTGCAAAGGGTTAAATTATTCTCGCACTATATTTCAAGCCACATTTTATTTCCAAATATGTACAACAAATAACAGCAGCAATACTGGATACAGTTATGTTCCTTATTGTAAAGGACGAAAAGTAATATATTGATACATAATAATAATATTGAACAGCTTTCTGAAAGAGCACAGAAATCATTGTGGATATTTATTATGTCCTGTCACCGAATACTAATTTTGGATTTTCGAATCTGTATAATTATTATTTTCTTTAACAAAGTAAATAATAGAAGCTCACAAATACAAGACACATATTTTTTTTTTGCTTCTATTTGTATATTTTACATATTGCTGTATCCACGACAATGGAACAATTTGCCAAATAATAATGACTACATAATATGGTCGATAGCTCGGTCGGTAGAATGCTTGGCTAGCAATCGGATGGGCTGAGTTCAATATGCACAGCGGGTAACTGTCTTACTCTCTTTTCAACACAAGTTGCTTAGTGAAAAGGGCTGCACTATAAATTTTCTTTAAAAAAGAACATCCAGAGGTCAGTTATTTGCAATTTGGTAGCATGGCAGACTCAAACTTTTAGTAATAATTACAGAAGAACGAAGGGGACATTATAATTAATTGGGTATCCCGTTAACAATATTATTTATTAAGTTTATTATCATCATTACAAAATAGTATGTGTTGTAAAGTGTGCGCTGCTGTTGGGCTGCGAATGAAAATGGGAATTATTATTTCTTGACAACCTGGATGACATCCTCATCCTGCATGACGTGGCCCGCGCCGACCCTCTGCGGAGAGTACTTGGTGGAAGTACCCCAGACCAGGGCGTACTTGAAGGCTGCGGCCAGCGTACGATGGATGGAATGGCAAACGTGCTCCACACTTACACCCTGAAAACATCATAATATTGAAAAAAAATCATTCCCCGATGGTGCCAATGTCCTATCTGAATAGGAAGAAGGTTTGGATATTTGAGAAGCCATGAAACAGAGTGGAATATACAATGACGACTCTGATGAATGTTACTGCTAAGACTGGTTTACTGTCAAGGGAGTAATGTATAACATGGGAGATAGCACAATGGGTGTATGACCTTACGAGTGCTTATGGAAGCTATGCAGACCATCTCCTCAAAAACAATAATAATAATAATTAGAAGCGAAAATAAGAAGGTTTTTACAACTGGGATTGCTCTGCTGGGCAAGACACGTAGCAATAATGGAAGAAAGTTGACGACCAAAGAGGCTAATATTTAATACGCCTGCTGGATGAAGGAGGATTGGGAGGCCTAAGCTTTGGTGGTAGGATGGTATGGAGGCAAACACCACAGTCATATACATAAGGAACTGGAGGCAAACAGCAGGGGTGGAGGCAGCCAAGACTCGCCAAGGGTTGTAGCGCCAATGTACGTATGTACGCAATGTAACAAACAAACCTCTTCTGATCGGGATGTATAATAGGTAAAGGTATACCGCTGATAATCCCGTTGTAACCTCTCCCTCATTCTCACAAATGCGGGATGTGACAGAAATAAAGGTTATAGCGTAGCTCTCGGTATCAGGACCAAAATAATTTAAAACTAACCTTTCTCAAAATGAGTCCATCTTCAAAATCTGGGGGTGCACCGGGCTTCTTTGTGTAAACCCTGATGAGGGAAAGGTACTCCCACAGAGTTTCCAAGAGGAAATCTAAGTTCAACTTCATGTTACAACTGAAACATAAATTATAATTTATGCATTAGATAATCTTTCATTAAAATATATATTATAAATCACAATCTACTAGATACAAGTTCAAAGGGTAATGGACCGAAGAATGTTAAGTCAATGTTGCATTCCCGAGTGGCAGATACTCTCAGCAAACCAAGTGTATTTACCTTGTTGATAGAACACCATTTAGAATCGAAATATTGCTTGAAATGGTATAAGCTATCTTTAGTGAGTAGATTTGAATAGCTAATTACTCCCAACCTTCCCCTCTCCCATCTCCTTCCCTCTCCGCTTCCTGCAGCCTCACAATATGGCTCAAATTGGGGATGCCATAATCCTGCTGGCTCCGGGAGTTGGGACTCTTAGCTCATGACTCACGCAGTAAATACATTTAAACAATGTTGGCAGAATGAAAACGTGTTGTTACATAAATACTCGGGTTATAATTCAAAACAAGTGCCTGACGAAGCTATTACCATTTGACTTACCTCACGACAACACTGTTGGGCTGCCTGGCAATCCTGTCCACCTCTTCGATGGATATTTGATCAATTTTATTGTAGACGTAC
Organism: Halesus radiatus; assembly: GCA_022606495.2. NCBI lineage: Eukaryota > Metazoa > Arthropoda > Insecta > Trichoptera > Limnephilidae > Halesus > Halesus radiatus. The sequence continues at coordinate 186,202 of JAHDVE020004381.1, read as the reverse complement.
ATACAGGGGAGATACACGCGGTTAGCGGAAATTACATCAATCAGTTCATCTGCATTGCAATCTTCGCGGAACAGAACCTATTTAAAACAATTCAAATTACCTTTTTTTTATTGGGTTCATATATTTATCACCCAATGCAGTTTCTTTTGGCAACACTAAGAAATTTTTGAAAAATTAATTTAGAATAAAATTATAATAATTTTCTTCCTCATTTCATTAGAAATATTAACCATTATGGAAAAAATAAAAGGATGATAAAAATATGTACATACCTCAGCATTGAATATTTTATACTCATGAAGGATCATTTGAACCATTTTTTCATCTATTTTAGTGAGAGGAAGAGTCGAGTTGAATGACAAACCCCCTCCCTTTTTAACCTAAAAAAAAATAATATATAAAATTGATATGCTCATATCACAATTAATTTTAAATAAATCAAAATGATTAGTAACACATGATAATAAATTTATGTTAGAACTTTTAAAAAATTTAAAACCTTGAAGTAAATATTGGGTTTTCGTTTGTTTAATCTTATTCCGACACTTTCGAGTTCTCTTTCTAGCAATTCTCTATGTACGTAAGGCTTGGTGGCGTCCAACATCATGAGGACCAAGTCTGCCGTTCTCGCCACAGCTATAACCTAAAATTAAAACAAGTTATTAATGTTATGTCAACAATATCATAATATTATGTATGTGAGTTATGAAAATAATAAAGCCATTTTGAAACAAAAAATACTAGAAATGTTGCCAGCTTAAAGCACGAGAAGAAAAAACACCCTTTTATATTTTAATAGGTAGGTACTTTCTCAAAGTTCTTGTTTTACAGAGATTTTATAGCTGCAGTATTTCGGGAGTACAACAAACAATACAAAAGTAGTACAAAAATGGTGTATCCAAACTGTTATAAAAAATACTTTATGAATGCCATACCTGTCTTCCTCTACCTTTGCCTTGAGAAGCACCTTCAATGATTCCAGGCAAATCAAGTAGCTGGATGTTGGCCCCTTTGTATTCAATCACACCGGGAATACAAGTCAAGGTTGTGAATTCATAACTGGCAGCCTCCGATTCTGTGTGAGTCAAGGTCGACAGAAGGGTTGACTAAAAATTTAAAAAAAAAATTAATATAAGTAAAACAGGGGTAATTTGTGCTTCAGAGATCGCTAGCCTTATAAGTGCGATAAACTAGAAATCGTGAAAAATGTCTAACGCTCTGTCTTACGTGGGCGAAGTCGATGCGACGTGGTGTGAAAATTTCAAATGGTGGAATCTATTGGAAGCGACGAATGGCGCGTTGCAGTGCGGTACTTCAGCGATGAGATCAGTTAATTTGATATTTTCGCGTGTAGTGAATGCAACGGTGTTAGCTATTATTTAACGTGGTTGCAGTAGAAATGTATTTATTGGCCAAGTTAGTTAAGATTTTCTTAATGTCACGAAAATATTAAAGGAATCGACAAAATATAAATAAAACATGATTTATAATATACTTTCTAAATGAGATATTAATAAACAGAACGAAATGACGGAGATTATGATAATGCTTATGAAAGAATGTTTTCCCAAGGATATTGACCGAGTTTTCAATATTAAAGCTAAGAAAATATTACGAATACAAATAAAATAATATTAATTCGACTTTTTTGAGATACATATTTCTGTAGTTTTCAAGTAATAAAAAAAAAACCCTTGCATTCGTCTATGATCAATGGCGGCGACTGGAGTAGTAGGAGAGGGCAGTGCGTGGGCAAATACGATAGCGTTGTCGCTTCGCACCTCTTCACTTTAAATTACTGTCGCAATCGGATTCGATCTACTTCGCCTACGTAAGACGCAGGGTAAGAATCACGCAATAACTGACATAAATTCTCTCTTCATCTGATGTTGTGTTGCCAGTGGAACTATGACATCCCCATTTGGGGTATGTTGTGAGGCTGCAGGAAGTGGGGAAGTGAAAAAGAAGGGTAAGCGATAGGTTAGAAAATCATTACCAAGTTTTATTGTGGACCAAGACAAAAAAGTTGTTAAATTTGATTGTACTTTTTTTAAAAGAAAGACAAACATTCCCAGATTACGAATAACCTGACAACATTTAAATATCTCCTTCTACCATCATAGTAAGCGGAAGATGTTGCTTGTGTCGTGATGGAGGACTTAGCCAGCCGAGGAATTGAACTCGCGATGCCTGGGTGAGACCCAGACGCGATGTCAACTCAGCCACTGACCAGTCGGTTTTTAATCAATACATACCTTTCCCACAGAAGGGAAACCAATGAGGGCGACTCTTGCATCGCCCGACTTCAGCACATCGAACCCTTCACCCTTTTCACTTTTTTTAGAAGGTTCCAATAGTTGTGAGCGATATTTAGCGAGCTTGGCCTTTAAGAGACCAAGATGGTATTCGGTAGCTAAAAAATAAACACATTTGAGTAAACCATAATGCACAAATTAGAACCCAATGATATGAGGTGCTGGAGTTTTATTAAAGTATTTAAAACAATTTTCATAGAAATAAATGAAAAACACGTTAAGTAGCGTTATTAATACTCTAAAATATGTAACAATTTAGAAACATTGGAAAGGTGTTAGTTTCAATATTTTATAACCTCATTACCTTTATTCTTCTGTGTACGTGCTATTTCCTTCTCAATTTCGGATATTTTCTCTAGAATACCCATGTTTGCAAATTGTTACTGAAATAATTATCACTAATATAGGTCACCGCATCCAAAGTAATATGTATCTAATATTTTCAACAATATTCACACCACACCGTGTTACCGGAGAAAGATGTAAACGGTAAACGTCAGATTGTCAAAATTAAAGCAGCCATTTTTATTCGAAAAAAATGAACATAAGTAGCGAAATAATGTGACATATAGCGAAATGGAAAAATAAATAAAATAATTTCTTCCCATTTTATTTGCGATTATTCAGAATATTTTAAATTTTAGATCTAAATTACTGATTTATTGGGGTATTTACCCAACTTCCAAGAAAACTATATTTTTTCATTTATGTAGGCTAGATACGATTTAAAATAAACAACACTTCTTTAGAAATTGTTTTGCTCGAGATTTGTCTATGACTTGCAAGCAACGTCGAGTGCTATAATGTGAAATGTCATCAAATAATTATTTTCTGTAGACCTATTCTGCATCGTAAATTCCCAATTAAATATAGAATCTTAGCAATAACACATTCATGAATCATTTCCATCCAAAGATTAAATGATAAAATCAGACAAATCCCGTTTGCGAATCCGCATTCTCTGTGTTCTCCAGCGATAAGTTATTGACATAAATATAGTATACTTTCTTTGTAAAAACTAAACGACCTTGTTATGAAAAACACAAACACCTTTTCGGATGTTTACATTGAGTGGGAATTGTTACTAAAAGTTGCTGCGAGTGACAAAACTGGTTAAGAATATTGAAAATCAATCCATTGTGTTCTGGGTTTTTGACATTTTTGCACACAGTTGAGAAACAATGCTAAGTGTGCGAAGGAAAAGTAGTTGTATTGACTGCGGACTAAGGTGAATGTGATGATTATGAGTGTGGGAGCTCCGAGGGAGCAGTGTCGGGTATTGAGCCATACGTTAGCGGCATGTTCGGGGGCACTGGGCTGGTGAGCCCTCCGGGCCCGGGAAGCAGTGCCGCCCTGCAGGGAGGCATCACCACTCTTCCGCGCTCACACCACCAGAGGACAGGTAACATTCCGTTCTACATTATTCTTTTGTTGTAATGAAACCATCAAGGTCTGCGTAAACACAATGTCAGTACCACGCAGTGTATCAATTATTGTATCCACAAAAGCTTTCACACTTTCCGTTTTCCTATGAACCCAAATGATTATTCGGCGTACAAGGCGTGTACTCATGCTCATTTTTGATGTCGTGAGTCTTCAGACTTTTGACAATATCTATTATTTTAATCAAAAAATGATTTGCTTGCATATCGTCATTATTATGTCTTTGGCCACCATACGGCGACTTTTAAATCTTGTCTGGAACTTACAAGACCAACATAGAACCCAACCAAAAAGAATATCTATTGTTTATTGTGTATTCTATAATAGAAAAGAAATATTTAGAAAATATAACCTCTCAAAACTAAACTATGTATTAGAATGAATTTTTTTCTGTGTTCCATCTCTTAATCTCAAACTACTTGAGTTATCTTTTTCACGTTTGGCAAACTGACTTCTGGAATATTATAACATCATAATATTTTACTAAAACTAGATAAATAAATGCAGTATAATATTTATTAAAAAAATACATATATGCAGATAAGGAAATGAAACATTTTATTTAAAAAACAATTATTATTGTCACTAGTGAGAAACTGGGTTGACTAATCTAACAAATGAATTAGATCAGCGTTTCCCAACCTTGTTACGGGTGCGGACCGGTGAAAATAGGAGAAATATTTAGTGGACCGGTAACGCAGGAATAAAAACTATTTGTGTAGTAATTTGTTTATTTTTATTTTATATTATAATAGGCAGACATAACAAACAAATTATGGTCTTATTGCGAATATAAACAAAAATATAACATGTGATAAAATTGTTTGTTGAAATAATTCGAAACCGACCAGTAAATTAATTATTATTATTTTATTTATTTAATAATTTAATAATTTTATTTATTTTATAATTTTATTTATTTTATAATTTTATTTATTTTATATAATTATTTTTACATTAATTTCTAGTTCGCCGAGATTGCCCATCTGATTCACAAAATTCATATCCGTTGAAGCCGGTGTGTTATTTACCTTATCTCATCACTTATTTATTGTTAATTTTTGTCTGTTTTTATATTTTGTCTATGGCTGTCATTATTTTTTTTAGACTTTTTGTAAACTTTGTATTCACAACGCCTTTGAGGTGATTTTCCACAAAAACAGTGCCATACAAATCGTTCAAATGTTATTATTATTATACTGACGAGGGAAGCATTGGTTTTGAAACATGTTGATATTTATTTATCAAATAGTTTCTAATTTTGAAACTGTCAATTCATTGTGGAATTCCATTTAAAAATGATTTTTTTAAATTAAAAAACCTTTGTAATTTTTTCCACATTTATTTTCGACCAGACCGATTTCACCCTATCACGAGCATCGTAAAACTGGCACAATTAAAACTAAATCTATGGTGTATATATAGCATCGATGTCAGGAGTCAGTCCCATTGCTTTCTAATATTGTTTTTATTTATGACTTGAAATTTGTTTTATTGCTGACGGTGCTGCTTTACTATTAAAAGTACTTTCCGGTTGGCTTATTACCTTCTGGAAGACGGATTACATTGTGTTTGTTTACTGAATCTATGGGTTTTAAAAAAAATTATATAATGTCATTTGAACATAATAATGCCAATAATTTTTACTTAAAATTGCGGGTAAATATTTGATAAAAAAATTAGGCCAAAGAAAATAAGCCCCATCAAAATATCTATGGCGTAATAAAATGTTTTGCAAACAATTGGTCAGGCTAGACCAGAGTCGAGGAGTCAATAGCTCTTTTTTTTTGATTTTTGGCACAAGCATTTTAAAATGGGCGACAACCGTTCAGGGACCGGCAGATAATTTCCGGCCCAGCCGTTGGAAAATGCTGAATTAGATGTAAACATCTTTAGTCTTTTCGCCAAATGAGGTCAACTCTTTTGTTTTCGATTTTGTGTTTTAACATTGGAGATAATATCGTCACTGTTCAGGGCCAAAGTCACCAACCCTAAAAACATCATTTTTAAATATCGCCATTTGTAAGTTTGAAAATCAGTTTTTAAGGTTTTATCTACATTACATAATTTTCTCGTGTCTTCTTAATAAACTATTTATGTTGCTTTTACTTTTTGACGCTAATTGATACATCTGGAAGGTTTTGAAGCGGGCGGCTCAAATGTGCTTTGTGATTTCATCATCGCTGTGCTGCATATTTTGGACTAAAATATTTCAATTATCTGACAATATATATGTAATTGAAACCCTATGGCGTATTAGGTATTAGTGGGGTATACTCCGACAAAATAATCAATTTATAAAACGATAGAAAATGGAATATATGACGCGAATGTCAATGGAAGAAGCCGGGGACGCCCGAGGAAGACATGGCACGATCAAGTGAATCAAATACTCAAGTCGGGCCATGTCAGAAGTCGGAATAACAGAAGAGAATGTATGAGGCGTTGTATGAATGTAGCAAGAAGTGTATGCCAAGATCGAGTTGTTTGGCGGTCCGTCCTCTCTGCCTACCCCTGCGGAGAAACGGCGTGATGGTTAGTTAGTTAGTTTAACCGTTTGAATGCCAATCGGCGATATTCGTCGCTTCGTGTTTTTACGGAGATTGCTGATCGTCGAATTCCGTCGATTGCGTCAGTCGTGTTTTAAATCGCGCGTACGTCGGGTGTGCTGCTGCGGCGTTGGTAAATATTATCGTAATATTATCTTAATAGTTGTATGAAAGTAATAAACCGTTTAAAATTCGGAATCACTTACTATTTTTTTATTTTAGGTAATTTAAAAATTATAATGTCGAGCGAGTACTAAGAAATGTCTGACAGCGGGAGCACCGATTTTGACTACTCTAGTAGTAGTTCTAGTGAGAGTAGCTCTGATGGGAGTGAGGTCAGTGATCAGATATCAGTGTTTCCCAACCGCAGGATGCGAATTTCCAGTAATGCTTCGGATCGTGACCGAGAAATGGAGAGTAACACCAGAAATGACTCATTTTCATATGTACCTCCCGGAACCAATTTTTCTACCGAAAATTCTCATTTTTTTGAAACGCTTGGACTTCAGGATCCTCCTCCGTGTGATTCTAAACCAATATCATGTTTTGACTTATTTTTTACTGTCAGTCTGTTAACAACGATAAAAAATGAAACCAACAAATATGCCCAACAATTTCTTGAAAACTCTTCTGAATCTTTACGAAACAAATCACATGCAAAGGCTTGGAAACCGGTATCTGTATTGGAAATGAAGGCTTTCATAGCGCTTATACTAGAAATGGGTATTACACGATGACCGTCAATTGTTTTCTATTGGTGTACAGATTCGAGGGGCATACCATGGTTCAGACAAATGTTCTCAAGAAACCGATTTCAGTTAATTTTGAAATTTTTCATCTAACTGATAATTCCACCTTAGCTCCATCCAATCATCCAGATTACGACCCCTGTGCAAAATTCAATTTGCTAGTTGTCCATGCCAATGAAGTTTTCCGACGCCATTATGTCCCTAATCGCCAGATGTCTATTGATGAGTCATTGGTAGGGACTCATTGCCGATCAAAAATCAAACAATATCTCCCCAACAAAAAACACCACAGATGGGGAATAAAGTATTGGATGTTGTGTGACTCCATAACACATTGCCTGGCATTTTTTCGTTACCGAGGAGCAAAATTAGAGCAAGACAAGTATGATACAAAAAAATTTGGTCTTGACCATGTTGTAGTAATGAATTTGTTAAAAATTGGTAACTACCTGGAACAAAGGTTATCATATTTTTGTTTACAATTTTTTTACAAGCATTCAATTGGCTAAGACTATTGGAAAGAATTACGTATATTACAGGAACCATCCGTCGAAACAGGAAAGACTTACCACGGGAGGCACAGGTGTCTCAAGTTGGAAAACCGAATTATTATAAAAGTGAGGACATTCTGCTTTGTTCATATTGAGATAAGAAAACCAAAAAACACCCGGTTATTCTAATTTCCACAAACAGTAATACGAGTGACGTCACAGTGAAAAAAAATAGGGGTTCATACGAAACCCAAAAAGAAAAACCACAAATGATTCATGAGTACAATAAATACCAGGGGTGTTAGTTGAAGTTTGCCGGTTTTACTCATAGATGTCGCTAGAGATATGTATACATTTCTATGATTTGGCATCTATGTCATATTTTTCTATGGACATTAACCTTCAAAAATACACAAGTTACATTCTGCCAAAATAATAGTGTCATAGTTGGTTACCTCAGTGAATATGTCGAGTTTCGTTCCAAGTAAATCGCATTTGCGGCATTCGTTGCTTTTCTTATTTCATCAAAAGAAAAAAGCAGTTGAAGCTCATCGGTTGCTGGTAGAAACTTATGATGAACATGCTCCAGTGATTAGAACATGTGAGACATGGTTTCGTCAATTTAAAAGTGGAGATTTCGATTTAACAGACAATGAACATCCTGGTGCAACGAAAAAGTTCGAAGACGAGGAATTGTAGGCGTTATTGGATGAAGACCCAACCCAATCGCAACAACAATTGGCCCAAACACTTAATGTGACCCGAGGAGCAATTTGCCAACGTTTAAAAGCCATGGGAAAGATCCAAAAGTATGGAAAATGGGTACCACACCAAATGAACGAGAGACAAATCGAAAAAACCGCCAAACCGCCTCATACAGCTAAAGTAGTGAAGAACACTCTCAAAGCATTGAATTGGGAAATATTATCGCACCCGCCATACTCTCCAGACCTTGCCCCGTCCGACTATCACCTTTTCGCATCGATGGGACACTCACTCGCAGAGCAGCGCTTCGCCAATTTTGAAAAAGTCGAAAAATGGCTCGTCGAATGGTTTGCCTCGAAAGAGAAATTTTTTTGGAATGGTATCCATGATTTGCCTCAAAGATGGGCAAAATGTATAGAATCCGATGGTCAATACTTTGAATAAAAAATGTTTGAGATTCCCTCGAGAATTAAGTGTTTTCTTTATTGAAAAAACCGGCAAACTTCAACTCACACCCCTGGTACATGGGTGGAATAGACGAGTCTGATAAAATGTTGTATGTATATTTAGACAAAAGAAGAACATTGAAATATTGGAAAAAGGTAACATTTAATATTTCTGGAAGAATGGTTTTAAACGCGTGTATAATATATTCAATCAATAATGAAGGCAAAAAAATTTCAAGACACGAGTTCACATCAAAAATAATTGAATCAATTGAAAAGGAATGGTTATCTACAAAAAAAAATGGTGATATTTCTCCAACAATTTCATCCCATAAATCCAAACTGCAGAAGCTTCCTGGAAAGAATTTACGTCGCTGTGTGGTCTGTAGTAATAAAGATGGTGCTGGGCTGCGTAGATCAACGACAATTTGTGCGTATTGTAAGAAGGGTGTCCACACGGCGTGTGCTGGAAAGCACAATTGTTGATTTTTTTTTGGTTTTTCATTTTTGTCTTTTTTTAAAATAAAATACTGTGTTCATTTATACAAGCGTTTTATTCCAAATATTTCAATATTTTTTAATAAAACATTGAAAAAAATCATCAAAATCCCTGGAAATTCAAAGAATTTATGGGATTTTCAGAAAAAATACATTTAAAAAAAAAAACACTTTTTTGGTGGCATTTTACAAGCAACTATATGATTTTTTTGGCACTCAAACGGTTAATGATGAAAATGTTACTTCGAAATTAAAAATCTTTATGCCTATCTGGCAATGAAATGAAGGTCTACGAGCTCATAGTCCGCTCGTTGATCTGCTCCAAGGATGCCTAGGACCACAAGACCATCGTGGATGTGGACATCGCCGGCGAGAAGTTCGCGGCCAGTGGTCTGATGATCCTGGCCAGGAACTATTAGGACGTCTATCCATACGACAAGTGGTCGGAGAAGGAAATTCATGTCTATGCGGTGAAATTTGCATTGAATTAACCGATTTTATTCTGTGCAATCTGATTTAGTCCCTGTTATTTAATTATTGGTATAGCTAAAGTGGGGGCTAACACCTGTTGTCATTTTTTTTATTTTTTTTATGTGAGTATCACACAAGAGTCCCGACTGTGCGGAGCCAGTGGGACTATGGCATCCTCAAATGGGATATGTACTGAGGCTATTCAGATCTGGTCACCAAACATGGCTAAAGCCATTTCAAGCGACGTTTCGATTCTGAATGGTGGTCTTTTGCCAGGGCGATATTGACAGTATCTACCACTCTGCTGATTGCAACATTTAATTTATGTTCTAGGTCGACCGCCGGCCGTCCCGAAGCAGTACGACTACCTCCTGAAGGTACTGCTGGTGGGCGACTCGGACGTGGGCAAGCAGGAGATCCTGCAGGACCTGGAGGACGGCTCCGCGGAATCCCCCTTCTGCAGCGGAAGTGGTGAGACTTGTAATAACTGTGATGCTTTGAACTTTCAACAGTACACTCGTTACATAGCTCAAACAAAGGTGGTCTTCTCGGATGACACAGTTTTAAAAGATACCCAAACTAAATTGTAAATGAAATACATTAAGCTCTCTGTTATTTAAAATGAATTAATGATGCCGTTATATTAAGTTAGATACATAACATAACCTTTATAATCAGCAAACTTAAGTCCGATGCCTTTGTTTACGTGTATTTAACCTCTTAGACGCGGGAAGTGCACCCCTGCGTCGCACTGTACATGCCCTGTACGCGGGCATCTAACTCGTACGCCGCAAAGCTTCTATAGTTTAAAGAGCCCCGCGTGTGACAGAAATCATACATATTTTTGACGCATATAAATGATTAAAAGCGTTTTTGTTTTTCAATACCCACCGGAAATCAGGAAAGTTATTTTATTCATGTCAGAATAGTTGTCTAAATAACCAATTACTTTTCTGTACTGACTGCAGAGGAATGACTTGACTTTCTTTATCTTCATCTTTTACAATCGTCATTACAATGTTAATGTCTGCATTTTCTCTGTTATCAATTCTTTTAAGAATGGAAATTTTTAGTTGACCCGAAAAAACATTTTAAGGTAATTTTACTCGTCAGGGATCGGACAAAGTGTTCTGACCGTATCGGCCTGATTTTCAAATAATATTTTTTTGAAATATATAATACTCTCGAACTTCTTGAAACTTTGTCATCCAAGAGATTATCGCATATTTAAATTTCTGATACTGTTCTGTTAATTTCCAATCACGTAAATGCTTTATCACTGAATCTACATGTATTAATGGAGTGTCTCGTGGAATTTCAGCTTACAAAACCACAACGATATTGTTGGACGGGAAACGGGTCAAGCTGCAGCTGTGGGACACCTCGGGTCAGGGGAGGTTCTGCACCATCATCCGATCCTACTCGAGAGGTGCTCAAGGAATATTGCTAGTGTACGATATCACCAACAAATGGTCCTTTGACAGCATAGAACGGTGGCTCGAAGAAGTTGATAAGGTGTGTATTACTTTATTGATTTTAATTTCTTTTGAATGTTTTCTCAAATTATTCGATGGAAGCCATATAAAATCCATATGTAATTTAAGATTCTCATGACCTATATAGCATTCTGTTGTTTGTCTTTTGGGGTATTGTATTGGGGTAAGTATCAGTATGATGGACACTGCAAGGCTGTCTGAAACCCCCGCAATCGCCCCATTTGGGTATGTTTAAATCCCACTGGCCGGAGAAGTTGGGATTTTGGCTTTCCCAAATATTAAAAAATAAAATTTTATTAAGTAAATTAGCTCAGGAAGTCGGAAAAAGCACAACATGGATTAATACCCCAAAGATATACATTTTGGAATTTTGTGTAAATGTTTTGTAGTATGTACAAAAATTGCAATAAAATACTACTGATTATTTAAAATCAAGTCGAATTTTACTCATTAATGATGATAATGCATTATGTAGTTCATTTCCCAAGACAAATTTAGGTTGATTAATTTAATCAAATTTGATAGATTGGTTCTTGGAGGCCTTTCAATGCGGCATTTCCTTGTATTATCATTCCAGAATCATTAGTATTAAAATATAAAGCAAATATCTCTGGCATTAAGCAAGCGCCTTCTCACGAAAACGACGCTATAGAAATAATCCATTTATTATTATTTTTAATTATCTGATGATTAAGAAATCGGGTTTTTAACATCTGAAGTGAATTGATTGATATGTCGATCAATTGGCATATAATTCTGTCTCATAACTGATCGCTAATCGATATACCCTATTACACTTATACCTATGCAGCTACATATTTGTAAAAGTCATATTTTAATGTTTTTTTTTTTTACATTTCTAACTCCACACAGGAGGCCCTAGGGAAAATAATTTTCCTCGGGGCCTATGTCATCTTTGAGGATGTTGTGTGGAAGATGTTTTTGAGGAGAAGGAGTGAGCATGGATCTTGAAGAGACCCAAGTTGTAGGAGGGAGGAAACACAGAGGCTTTCAAATCATTCCCAGTTGGGCTGTTGAACTCAAGAATGAGTCATAGAAACGATCCTTTCTCATGTGACAAATGTCAACCCTGCTGGGTGCGCGTTTGGTGTATTTTCCGACTATGAACCGGTGCTGAAGGAATCAATGACACCAGTTCCTCAGAGCATCCTCCATTGGAATACCAATAGAACAAGGACAGCATTCCCACCTGACGCCTTAGCTCTAACAATCCTTTTGTTACAATGGGGGAATCTATCAAACGGATTGCCCGTTTCTGCACAGCATCGGGGGTTTTATTCAAGTATTTTGCGACTCCAGGCCAGGGATGACTGCCAAATTCAATAGTGGGGGTCCACTTGCCATTTGTACAGAGTCAACAGTTGTGTACTATTAAAGTATCTGCGGATCCTGTACAGTACGCCCAGCTTCTGAGAGGCTAACTTGACTCTGGCTTCGATGGAGCTGCCTGAGCTGGTCACTTAAAGTTATACAAAGCATATCAATGGAAAGCATGTTGGGAAGATTGCTTCCGTTGAAGGATTGAAGATTATGTGAAAAAATAGAACATTATTGACATTTCTCAAGAATAATGTACAAAAAAAGCAATACATGTACATCAACAATCCTTATTTGCTCACCTGTCAATTGATGAAGAGATTCCATATATGTTTTCCATCTTGTTCCCCAGCACGCGCCAGGGGTGCCAAAGGTGCTGGTGGGCAACCGCCTGCATCTGGCCTTCAAGCGTCAGGTGGGCGAGCGCGAAGCGGAGCTGTACGCGGCCAAGAACCGCATGGCCTTCTTTGAGGTCAGCCCGCTCTGCGACTTCAACATCCGCGAGAGCTTCTGCGAGCTGTCGCGCATGGCCCTGCACCGGAATGGCATGGAGAGGCTGTGGCGGAGTAATAAAGGTAACTAAACTTCAAATAACTAACCAATACAGTGAAACTCTCTTATAAGGTTTTCAAAGGGACCTTTCAGTTGGAACCTTATAAGTGGGATTCACTGTATTAATGTTCACAGTTGCATATATGAACCTAACCTAAAGCTTCTCTGACTAATAATTGACCAGTCAGTGGCTGAGTTGGTATCGCTTCTGGGCCTGACCCAGGTGTCGTGAGTTCAGTTCCTCTGCTGGCTAAGTCCTCCATCACGACACAAGTAACATCTTCCGCTTACTGTGATGGTGGTAGGAGATTTTCAAATATTGTCAGGTTATTCGTAACCTGGAAATATTTGTCTTTATTTTAAAAGAGAGAAAAAAAAAATTATTTACATCTTTGCATTCTGTATGGTTGACGCATATGTATAGCCTTATTGTAACATAAGATGATATTGTTGGCCTATTTCTGATACTGCTATCTTATTTTGGACAACTTCACAGGGGGCAGAGTAGACTTAATATATAGACAGTTACAATAAAGCCGCTCCCTTACGGGTTGGTAAGGAATCAACATAAACCGCATACAGCAAGAATGCATTATATTTCTATTGGCATCCGTATAAGGATTGGCACAGGGCGAGAGCGGTGTTGCATTCTTCCAGTGCTCTCGATATCACACATTCTTCCTGTACCGGTTTATGTTGATTCTTTACCGACCCAGAAGGGAGCGGCATAAGATATATAATTTTTTTTGCGTTCTTCATTCATAATGCAAATATTCTGAACTAAATTACAAATTATATGTATTTGTGGGTTTAGAAATAGATTAACGATGTGTAAAAATTGAACCTAGAACAGGTTTTATTGTAAAATCCATTTTTATTACAAACTTTCCCTTAAGGATTAAATTATACAAACTCAAATCATTCCCAATTTAGTAATACATAAATAGCAAAATACTCTTGTGTAGGTTCTCCAAGTTAATAAAACCAGTTTTAACACATCACCTTATATGGAGATCACTTTTGTAATGAGAAATGTAGAACGACTGCTTAATTGTGCAATATTTTGATTCCAGTTTTAAGCCTGCAAGAAATGTGCTGCCGAGCCATAGTCCAGAAGACGACGGTGTACAGCATCGAGCAGCTGCCCCTCCCCAGCGTCATGAAGTCCCACCTCAAGTCCTATGCCATGACCTCCTCTACCATGCAGTACCGGAACCTCAAAGGCTCCCGCATTAAGCTGCCCACCAACAACGGGGCTCTGAGCCCCAACGGAACCATCGAACACAGAACCTCCTGTGCCGGAAGAAACTCTTGTGTTATATCGTAGTAATCCCCGCTAACGGTTAAAGTGTTACGCATTGATATTAATGGATATGTAAAGGGGGTATAGCGAGCAGCTAGGCTTATCGTGTTATATATATAGCGTAAGTTTAAAAGAGTGGTGAACTTGTCCCGCTATATGTAATTAAGTAAATACGGTTCACCGTTGCGATATGTATTTATATTCTTAAGCCGGTTCGTTGATTCGTTCATGCAAAAGTGACTGTGACTATGTATATTGTAATATTTAGGATTCTAGACACTAAGCTGTGGGGAAGAAGTAAAAGTAGAGCATTTATGAACATTGGCGATGCAAACCATGTCTCGGATTGATATTCTAGTTGGAATAAAGAAAGTACGATATGTTTATCTTTGAAGTAATGTTTTTTTAATTGCAATATTTCAATGTCATGTGTAAAGTGATTTGTATAAAAGTATTTATTTTAATGGAAAATGTGGAAATGTAGTTTTTTAAGATGAATTATTACATGTTTAAAGGATATCTCCCTTCACACGGTGTACAGGCACTGTGCCAAAATATCTGAATGATTAAACACAATTTGTTTTGATAGATCTATTCATAGATCTGAATCTAGAGTTTAACATTTTTGAAAAATCATACCACATAGTATATATTTATTTTATTGTCATTGTCACATATGTATTTCATAAAAATATATGTTTTTAAGTAATGCATACATCCTTTGAAGCAAACATTGTATTATTCCGTTGGTTTCAAATTGACATTATTTTAAGAAAAAAATTCTCATTTGAGATACATTTGAACTGATTTGTATTTCATTTTAAAGTATGTTTTGGATCTGGAAAGTATTGTATTATTTGTTTAAAAATCTTGTAAAATTTTCCTTAAAATTAATTTGTTTAATGTTTTTAAGATAATATCCCAAAACTGATTTCAAATATTTTCTCATAGTGTTTTGTACCCGCTGTTAAAATGCCGGAATAAAACAGTTATTGTAATACAATGATTATCTTAACACCCTCGTTTTGTAGAAGAAAATCTCCCAAGTAATTGGCTGTAAATAAGGCACATCTAATCTATGTTGAAATCATCAGAATATTTATTCAATATTTTAGTTAAGCTTAGTTCCGAGCCCCGAGTAAGTCACAAGGCACACATAATATTAAAATGTAAACTGAATTCAAACCAAGTACAAAATATTTCAATAGAATTTTTTTAAAGAATCAAATCAATCACTTTTTGATCTACGTTACACAACCATGCATGTCTCCTTCAATATGGCCATACCACTGAGAGCTTCATTGTAACCCCTCTTTTTGTTACATGTGTCATATATCAGAAAAAGGGGGAGGTTACAGCGGAGCTTTCAAAGCGGTATGCCTTTACAAAGCACAATGGAATTTCATTTCAATACATTTATTTTTAAGATTTCCCTGTCTAAAAAGCTTTTTCAATGTTTTAATTGAAATGAATGGCAATATTACTTCAGCCCTACTACGTATGTGCTTGATTTATTTATCTGTAAACCAATCGAAGTACGCCGTGAATTAAAAAGAATATTTTATATTTTTCAAGAGCATTTTATCTTGATATTAATTACAACATAGTATGTGTATTCTGCACAAATAATAATCAATGCACTACTTTAGTTGATTGTACAGGGCAGTGGGATGGAGAGAGAGTTTGCATTGCGAAAGTGCTTAGATTTATAAAAGAAAAATTAAAAACCCTGCATCTAAATGCTTTTCGATGGCCTATTCCTATCGAGAGACGACTCGAAAATCACAGATTCCTACATATTTTATATATTCCGTTATAGAATTGACAAAAAGGTTAATTTTCAATAGGAAGTTATATGCTTTCACTTTCAAACTCAACAATATTTAAGTTTTTTTTCTCTTTTAAAACAGGAGCAGAGCAGAGCATAATTCATAATGAAATAGCTAACTAAAAATCGCCACTTTTGACTTGTCTCCGTGTAGAAATAGGCTATTGATTTGTTGTAACCCTTACGGTGGCGACTGACTTGATCATCTCCTCGTTGTGAATATTCACCCGAACACTTACACCAATAAACACACTCCCGCGCGAGGCTCACTAGCGACGATGTTCGCACAGCAGTGTGACATGTGCCGAATGGCGAATATGACAAAGGGATTTTTTTTAAAAACTGACATCCGGTCGGAGCACGCTCGACTCGCTGTATTAACATGGCGAATATTCTTGTTGCAACATGTTCATAACGAGCGAATGCTCAAGTCAGTCGCCACCATTAGACTGCCATCACATTGGAGAAAATTGTGTATGTTACCATGCATTGCAATGTGTAGTGCATATTATATTTTTCAAAAACTTCTTTTCAAAGGTAAAAATACAAAATAAATATGAATGAATTCAATTCATTGTCAAATGGTTGGTATTAGAAATATCATGTGGCACTGCTTCTCAGTCTTGTCTTCTCTAACCAAATCGTTATGCAGTTGAAATTAAATTCTTCTTTTAACTCTTAGCACTTTGGTGAGCTCTCACAGCACGCCACTGGTTTAGGGTTTGTAAGATAAACTTATTGAATGCAACATGTGTACTGTAAACTAATTAGTAATTACTAGAGAAATGTATGAATCTTGCACTTTGTTAAACTTTGCAAAGTCCAATGACTTCAATTGAATACAAAAAGAGTCCCAATATTTTCTTGTACACGGCCATCCAACACTAATACTGTAAGAGCAGCTAAGTCCATCCAAGTCCTTACCGTCAATAGATTATGTATTATAAATGTCTTTCCAAGTAATGTGAAAATAAAATGCATATAATTTTATACTCAATCTGTCTTTTTTTTTAGTCCATCCTTCATTCAAAGGTGTATCTTTTTTTTAATCATCGAAGAAGATACATAATACAGTGAAACTCTCTTTTCCAAGTTTTAAAAACGTTTTCCAAGGGACCGGAAAACTACTTATGGGAAAACCATAAATGTGGGATAAATGGGCCATTTTTCAAATTCAGTCTTTAAGGGACTGAATTTTTTTTTTTACATGACTTATAAGCATGAAAACTTGTTAAGCGAGTTTCATTGTATCAACAATAATTATTATCAATAAAAATATGAAATAGAAAATATACAGAAAATAAAAAGGTAACTATTGCAACTGGGATTTTAACCCAGATCCTCTACTTAACTCAGGACAAGTGCTTCTATTGATTGAGCTATAAATATATATAGCTATACCTAGTTCATTCATCATTTTTATCAATCTCATACTTCCCTTTGAGAATTACTAACATTATCATAAATCATTTTCCATGTGTTATGACTGCTATCTTTTGGTGTGACTACAGTTCTACCTGAATATTTGCAATGAGGTTTATAAACTTCAATAATTTAATCCTATAAATTGATTTTTTTTTCCTACTGTCGGAGCCAGTGTGACTATGGCATGTTGTGAGGGCTGAAAGGAGTGGGGATGGGATGAAGATGGGGGAGGGGAAGGTTGAAAAGTGCCTGGCTATTCTGATCTGGACATAAAAGCCATTTCTACCAGTTCTGAGTGGTGTTCTTTCGCCAGGGTGATACTAAGAATTCTGCCACTCTACATCTATGTCTTCATCAACCGTAGATGATTAAACCAAATATCAAATTCAGCAAATATCCCAGAAGCTCCAAATGTAAGTCAGTGCAATACATATTGTCACCGTTCGGGAGTACCAATTCTAACTTAACTAACTAACCATCATACTTTTTATCGCAGGGGTAATCGGGGAGGATACAGCACCACACTACTCTGTATTGACACACACTCCTTGCTTCTTTCACATTCATGCATCGTCTCATACATACTTCTCATTGTCATTCTGACTCTTGATATGACTCAAGTATTTGGTTTACTTGATTGTGCCATGTCTTCCTCGACTGTCCCCGACTTCTATCATTCACTTTCATGTCATAATTCCCCTTACAAAATGATAATATTATAAATGATCCTTAAAGAATTAGAAGAGGAAGATCCTCGGGAGTATAAATTGTGCATGAGAATGTTACCAGAGCACTTTAAATTAATTCATTATTTTTTCTTTTCCGGGTTCCTATCTGTGTGACATTTTCGGCAGAAAAAATGTGCAGGAGCGACACATACGCACAGAGCCAGTGGCTATTGTCCCATTTTTCTGTCTGTGCGCGTTCACGCACAGATAATGAGGCCGCGCGTGGTGGTGGGGGTAAGCCACTGTCCTGCGGGAAATAGCCTCCCCGTCTATCTCTAGGACAATGTCTTGGTCCGTTTTCCTGTCCTCCAAACTTCTTTTCACAATAAGTAAAACTCTCCTGTAATTGAAATGGCACATGCCCGCCAGTGACAAGTTCTGAACACTACTAAAAATGTTATTGCAGGTTTGGAGATGTGATCACTGACTCAGATAGTGCAGGATTACTGGACGTGCCGAACCTCTGAAGTACTACTAGATTAGTGAGATTCTACTGTTACAACTAGATATTAAATATTGACATGATTTTAATCAATCATCAAATAATATCATAAAAAAGATCCGATAAATTAATCCGACATCTAAATATTTCAATAACTAATTCATTTGTATGAATATTTCAGTAACTAGTTAATATGAACTTTCGGTAAAAATATAAATGAATGATTTGGCAAAAAATATATTTCCTCAAAACATTCCTAAACATAATGACATTAAATTTCATAAAATTATTATCACCATAATACCAGTCGTCTATAGGATGTTATCATAATGGATAAATATTTTTAAATCTACAGCAATAAAATTCAAAGATTATGCTTGCAGCGATTTTATTATAAAAATTATGTTCACATCAATATTGAACAGTAAAATAATTTTTCAAAAAATGTACAAATCATCTTCATTACAATACATGGTAATATATTAAAAAGACATAGGTATCAATGATTTATCAGATATGCAAGTAGAAAGCTTACCTTCCTCCGCAACATTGCACGGTTTAAAACAACCTACTGGACGCACAAAGCGATAAAACAAGTATATATTATGCGTATTACAAATAAATTTGTCATAAATATAAAATGTATAATAAATATCACTCAAAATTTAAATAAAGACAAAATTGAACAAATACATCGAATTGGTGTCCAAAAATAAAAATAATCACTGACATTTAATTAATTAGCAAATTTTTATACGTACAATTCTAACAAAGCAAGTTAACTGGCAAATAACATTCAATTGCACAACATACGTAATATACAGATTTATTAAAAGATGACAGAAAAAGGATTTCATCAGTCTAACGATATACATTCAATCGTATCAAGTGAGTATATTAAAATATTACATTTCTCTCTGATATTCTGAGATGGGCTTTATCCAACCATTAAATAAATATAATGATGATGAAACGTAAAGGGAGAGAGCCATTGGGAATATTTTCATCTAAATTCGTAAATTTGGATACTATGTTCTGGGACGTGGCTCAGGTTCAGTGATTGATACCTGAAACAAATGGAAATGTACACAACATTAACATAATCCTTTAATTATAACACTGTAAATCTCTCTACAAGTTTCCCATATAAAGCCTAGTACACACATTCGTTCTTACTAGATCGAGTAAAACTGTTGAGTAAGAACAGACAAAAAAGTTTTACTCAACAAGATTGGCTAGGGGTTTAGTGTATGTAGAAAAGTTTGAGCCTCAGGATGTCTACAACACGGAAGAAACAGTGGCTTTGTCTCACAATGCTCCCTCATAAAATGAGTTTAAAGCTAAAGAGATACTGGGTGAAGGAGTGGTTGAAGTGACACGCAGATTACAGCCACGTACTGCTTATTTCCGTGTTCACCACTATGCCACTAACTTACTCGATGTAACATGCACACTCTAGATAGAGCCTGGCTCGACGGCTCAAGGAGAGTAAGTATGAAAAAAATGATTAGTTCTAAATCGCTGCGAGTCAAGAGTTTTGGCATCCACACGGTGATACTTACTCGATATTGAGTAAAACTGGGCTTAAAAAGGCTTGTTTTAATGTTTTTCAATCCCTTGAAACTGACAATAATAATCATCTAATTTGGACCCACATTAAGCTTTTCCCTTAACCTCCCCCAACCCGGACAAATTTAGCAATTTTTTTAACAAAGGATTTAATTTTCATAATTATGTATTTATTTCAAACTTTTTTTTAAATAACCTTGAGAAACGTATTGTTCAAATAATTCCTATATTCAAAGAAAAATAAACCATTATTAACTAAGAAATGTTGAATACACTTATAAGAGGGTTTCATTGTATTGTAAATTAAAATGCACGACAAAAAAAACAATATGGACATAAGTGCACAAAAGGGTGATAAAAATGGAAGGTCAATTTCTCAAGGCACGCAAATAAATATCCTTTTTTATGGATGCAAAAATTCAAGAGGAAAAATATCAACAGTAAAACTCTCTTATAAGGTTTTCCAATGGACTAGAAAAAACAATCTAATGGGGAAAAACAAATTAGGCCACTTTCCAATTTCAGCCTTCAAGGGACTGAAAAACAAAACTTTTTATGTAGGAACATACGAGGGTTTCACTGTATTTATAAAAAAATATATTGTAAAATGAAGCCCGGAAGAATTAAGAGAAGAGGAGACAGCCCACCCGGGAAAAATAGATTATTATTATAAATATTATTACCATTCCGAACTTCTGTGGTAATAATATCCCTCTATGGTGGCCGCAGACTTTTGGAAACAAATGTAGTAAAAGCCGGCAAATGATGCCCCATTGATGTCCTTTATTGTGTGATCGGGAACCAAGAAGTGTTCTTTCCATCGCATGAACACAAAGTCTGTGGATGCCAGGGCGTCATAGTCAAAAGTGTCCGAGTTAAAAGTCTTCACATATTGGAAAAATGATGTAAACTTGCTCTAAAAAAAAAAAACAATAATTAGGTATTATAAAAAATCACAAAGAATTTAAATAAAATTGTTTTCACAGCCATTGGCATTAAAAATTAACCATCACAACTGTACGACACCGGCGTGCTTTTAGCTGAAATGTAAGTCTTCTTTTCACCATTTAAAAAAGACCCTTTTTTCAATAATAATAATTTTCTTTTCTGAAGTTGAATAACAAGTTTGAAACATGCTGTATGAAAGCAATGCTTATGTGTAAGTACTGTGTTTGACCCAAATCTGGATGCAATACCTATACTGTTTGACTTTAATCTTGGATTCATGTTCCAACTGAAGCCAAAAATTCTTAAATTGAGCTTAGAGAGCAATAAAATTGAAAAGTCACAATCAAGTGTCACTTTAAGCATTCAAAAATAAAATTTAGATTGCATAATTAGATACATCGTCTACCTGGCGTAAAACTGTGCCCAAAGCCAAACAGTAAATTGTCCGGGAGAGCATTTTATCTGATTTCGTTCACCTAAAAGGGTGAATAGAGGGAGAGGTTAGAAGGAATTCAAGATTTTTTTTTTCTAATGTTTTATTTTATGTTTGTTTTATCAGAATTTAAAAAAGTGGCATTTAGTAGGACTGCTCTAAATCACGGAAACCAGTCATTATTTAGTGTAACACAATCCTAACAGCCATTGTGGCGTTTGGAATTGTTTTGTATGCGCAATATTATTAGCTTTAGTACCTATGCACGTCTTCAACTAAAACTTATAATACTTCAATGTAAAACTGTGTTACGTGCTTAGCAAAGTTTTGCACTTACAATAATGCCATGACCACACGATCGACCAACCTTCCAACTCCGTAGATTTTGTAGAGGGGCAGATGCGCGTTGGGCCAACGTTGGGTCGAGTTCGGTGAGTTGGTACGAGATCGCTCCGGTGACGAACTAGGTTGGCCCAACCTTCAAACTATTTCACCAAACTCACATGAGCCGGCCTCTACACATCGGCCATTCAGTATACACCTGACAGGAAATCGCGACGGACGTGCCAAATGAAGAATAAAATGACTGAACTATGTTTATATTGATGAAAAGACTCAAATATGCACTAACCCCTAAATAAATGCCAAAATATGAATTATGCATATTATGCAAATAATAATTGGACAATTTGTATAGCACCATTTTTTGTGAAAAATCACCTCAAGGGTGTAAAGCATGCAATGCATCCGGTGGGCTAGTTGTTATTTTTTTGTACTGCAACTTGACCTAGACATTATAAAAATATTTTTTTTATAACATTTTGAAAGATAAAGAAATGACTTATTTCCAGGATTCTGAGTAATGAGAAACAAATTGTGTCAATAATTTTATAAATTTCAGTAGATTTTCTATGAATATAGATCGATAGATTTTAGATGAAACAGGTAGATCTACCGACATTTTAGTAAAAATGGTCATCACTGGTTTGGAGTTCAGAGTTGGAATGTTGGCCGATCGTGTAGTGGCTCGATTAATAGTCACTACATGATCGGCCAACATTCCAACTTCGAACCGAGTTCGGAGTAGGGATGTTGGACGATTGTCTGGTCGTAGCATGATACTCAGTTTGTCATTTAGGATTACCTAACATTGTCACTGTTAATAATATTTTTACAAATATTTCTAGTATGGGGAAAGATTGACACGATCCTACTGAACCCCGAATATGAAATAAAAATAAAAACGAAAACATTGCGTTTGGCACAGTTTTACACTATATATGTGACATATACATTTGTTACGAGACACTACATTCATTCACAACATTGATAGTGAATTATATATAGTAAGTAGTGGCATTGAACTTAGATAAAGCAAGCATGTCTTGTTGTCAAGTGTACAGACACTTTTAATCGTGTTCGAAAAATAAATTAATGGGTCAAATTAACTTTTTAATTAAATTCATTAATTTATCAATTTTTTTAGAGATAGCAGTAAAGCCATTTTAGTAAAGTCCTTCAAACTTAACATTTGGATTCAGAACAACCGGATGGTAGCGTCTTTTATAATACCCGCTAGTTGTTACCTGTGAAAGATCACAGGCAGTAACTTAACTTGCATAGTTCCACTTTAAAAAATGGCCTGCAAAAGTAAGCCATACAAAATATATTATAGGTAGGTACCTACTTAATCGATTGTTTAAATTTGAAAAGATTCCTTTTTAATTTGATAATTTCCTCAAGACATTCATCAGTTCCAATTTTGAAAAGTTCCCGCTCATAAGGACGGACGTACTCACAAAGAAAATTATGTGGTAAAAGATTATATTATATAAATATTTATATTAATTTTGATGGGAATCAAACCCATAACCCCATGACTCCAGGGTAATGTCTTCCATTGTGCTACGGACGCAAATCATAATAAAAGGGTCTGTCAAGCAATGCCATAATGATAAAATAACAATTTTAACATAGAACCAATGGCACAATGCATGCATAATCGTCCAATCCTTCATTAAAATTTGTGATTTAGTTTGAATAAAGAAAGACATTGACAAATTAGAAAAAAAAATTGGGGACAATAATAATAAGTTCATGGTAGGTATGTCACTGGAAAACGAAGTTTTATTACTGCAAATATGGATCCTGGTAATAGCAACTTGACACAATTAACACTACTTTTGCGATGAATCATCTCAATTCAATGTAGTTAAGAAGATTATATTATACGTATAGATTTAATGTTACCCAGTGCTTTTTGTCAACATCTTCATCGGCATCCCACTTCCTGGTCAAGAATGGATATTTTGCCGATATTATTTCACCATCGAAAAAAGTTGTGAGCGTAGGAAATTCTTCTGTTAAGCCTTTAATTTTCAGATATCCACACAGATATGAGTTTTCTTCATCTACATGCTAAAAAATTAAAAGATTAGAATAAATCAATCAAAACACCTGGTAAAGTGATAAGATTTCTATAAGATATGGTCAAAATTGCACAAATTGTAAAAGAAATTATCTTATTTTCTATCGAGATAGCTGTTATAACTGAGCAATGACATTTAATGTTCATCTTTGATTATATGCATATTATGATATCATTTTAAGCCAAGTCGCAATAAACATGGATTCTAATAATAACTGCATCGCTTCTAGTCTAAATATTGGAGGCGCATGAATCAGAACAAAGAAAAATCAAAGTAACAGTCTTTACGTTGATATACTAACCTGCAAAACAACTTCTACTTCGTACGAATTTCCTTTGGATTTTTGGTGACCCTGAAACTTCGATCCATTATAGAGCAAAGACTTAGTAACACCTGGTTGTTTGGAATTCGCGGGCGGTGGAGGTGTTATATTGACTTTTACTGGCATTATCGTCCCATTCAAATAGAAGCTTGAAAGTGACAGCCTGTAAAAGTGACGGAACAGGGAATCGACAATATGGCGTTCTTTTTACAAATGTCTTATCTATGCACGCATAGACAATTTACCGAAGTCAGATGACTTTTGAAGCGGACCTACCCAGATTTTATAACCATCACACCATTTCCTCGCAGTTGTAGGCAAAGAGGACGGACCACCAATACACTTCTTGCTTAATTCACATTCATTTTTCACACGATCATACATAATTTTACCACACGTTCGCCTCAGATATCTAATTTCTACCGCATTCAGTCTACTTTCATCCTTCCCCTGCCAGTTCCATGCCTCACTAATCAGGGTTGGTATCAACACTGCATTGTAGACTGGTAGCCTCGCTTCTTTATATAAATTTTTGTTAGTGCCAACCGCATTCTGTCCCCCGTTAATGGAGTTTCCTGCATTCACCCTTCTTTCAAAATCCCTATCAGTCTTTCCATCTCTCATAAACATACTTCCCAAATAAACAAACTCATCGAACTGCTCCAAGTATTCATCATTCACCACTATTTTGTACACTGTTTTCGTACTTTCTCTTTTAAATACCATGACTTTAGACTTATTTACATTACATCACATACTTCGTTCTTCCTAGATACGAGGGACTGTAGATCTTGCATATTGCTAGCAATCAGCATTGCATCATCTGCATACAACATGCTTTCAGATTACTCATTTTCGTTCCTAAGCCTACCTCTTTCATTTCTCACATAGATTGAATAATCACTGTCACATTACGCAGCCTTGCTTAACACCTTTCGAGATATCAAACCACCCCGTAAAATCTCCTATACATGCAACGCTTCCCTCGTACAAAGATGCGATTGACTTCGTATTCGTATTCACTCCATACTTGGACAATACCTTTCATAACTTTTTTCTGTTAACTCGGTTGTATGCTTTTTGTAGATCTACAGAACGGAAAATTTTCTGGTTTTTTCCCAGAAACTTCTCTGTGAACATACGCAATGAGAAGATCTTATCCATGCATATCATATCATACTTTAGTATCTTATACTTTAAACATTTACTCTCACTATACACTTTTACATCTCATATGTAATTTATTATTTCTCTACAGTAAACTAAAAAAATGCATATCATACCTTTAACTTATATTCTTTAAACTTTCATACTTTATATTTTAAACTTTTACATCTCATTTGTAATTCATTATTATTCTACACTAATTTAAAAAAATGCAACATACTTAAAAAAAAAAAAAAACACAATTTTTTTTTTTCTTAAATTTACTTTATGGATTGTTTTATATTCTTTTATGTGTATGTATATTAATATGAACTAATCTTATCAATTTGACTGTCCTAAAACGGGATTTGCTCCTAGTTGGACAGTCAAAGCCTTCTTAAATATTTCTGTAAAATAATGTGTGTTTCAAATAAATATTATTATTATTATTATTATGCACCCCCTTCCACTCATGAAAGCTCCTTGCACATATAGCTTTCCAACTGAACTTAGCAAGCCAATAGCCCTGTGATTCCCACATTACATATGTGACCCTTTACCTTTGTATAGAGCCATGATCACAGCCCTTCTCCTATATAAAGGCGTGTAAACCTCTTCTAAATACTGGTTAAAAAGTTTGCATAACCATGTGAGAATTATACGGCTATCTCCTTTAAAGAATTCAGTTGCAATATTGTTGAAACCAACAGCCTTACCATTCTTCATACATTTAATCGATCTTTTTATTTCATTAATTCTGATTTTGGTAACATTCACCCCATCGTCATTCATACCTGATTCGCCACACTGTCACTTGGGTTGCTTTCAAAGACCTATTAAAAGTATTTCATTCATCTCTCTTTTATTTCCTCCTCACTCGTCAATTTTTTCCATCTTTCGATTTTATCACTTTCATGCTTTCACTTTCTGGACCATTCCGGGACCTTTTAACTTCCTTCCAAAACATGTTTTCTTGGAAGTGGTTTGATTCCCTCTTCCCCTTAGAGGTGTTTCTTTTGTTCTTTCATTCCAACAAATACTCTTTTCTTGTATCCCTTGTAAACTTCTTTCGCTACATCCCTCTCTTCGTTAGAAGCACCGCCAGTTGCTATCAAACATAACAATGCTTCCTTCTTCTTTAAGACCAGTGCTTTAATATCATCATTCCACCATGCAGCACCTTTCTTCCTACCTTGCGTTTTTATTCCACATACCTGTCTAACAGATTCACAAAGACTCACTTTTATGTGGTTCCATGTTTTGCCTATGCTTAGACCGTCCATTTCCTTCTCATTCAGTCTCATATGTACACAATTGTCATTCTTCTATTAATTCAATTAGATTAGATTCCAAGAATAATTCTTGCAATTTCTTGTTATTAATTTAGTACTCTGATTTTAAACAAAATGGACGGGTATAAGTGCCAGGATACTAAAAATCGTATTTTCAGAGATATGGAACTGGGGAGGGTAGTGCTGTTAATTCCACAAATGTGTTGAATTTATAATATTATCATTATTCATATTTTGATATTCTTTCCTTGCCGGTGCTGTCAACTGAGTTGACATGTCTATAATTATTTCAATATCTATGTATACCTCAAGTATGCTAAACATAGAGTCCATATTTAAGGTATTCCTCCGCGATACATTGGTATTAGATAAAATAATTTCAATATACTAGTATTTATCGAACACAACAGAAAAAAAGGTTTTGTGAAAAAATCAGGAAAAAATTTGTCAATATATACGTTATATATGCGTTGCCAACTTGCCAGGTGGTGCAGTAGTGTGCAAAAGGTGTACAGGGTTTCGTACGTCATGCCGCGATGCGTGGTTATCAATAGTAGCCGGCGGTCTGCCGGCAGTAATGGACGTATCATGCATGGCCAACGGTTTTTCCTAGTTTTCAGCTCTTGTACATAATACATAATACATTATGCACTATTAATAAAATGATTTACGTAAGTAATAAATGTAAACTATTCATTTTTATCCAACTAAAAAACCACAAAACTCATGTGTTAACTGTACACTGAGTGTACAGCACCGGAGCTAGATGGATTTCTTAGAACTGTAAAGGGAAGAATGATTAAAAAATAATTTAAAAAAATTACATTATGACAAGTTGGATAAAAATACATATATTTGTAAAAAGCATTAACTTTGTGGCTCGCCATAATTTACAATAAAAAACACATAAATTTGTTGTAGACCGCTTTTATTTTATTAAAACTCTACCGGTTTCGGAAGCACCCTTCCTTCATCAGGAGAATATTAAAACTCGCCATAATTTACAAATAAAAAACACATAAATTTGTTTAGCCAGACCACTTTTTATTTTATCAAATTCTACCGGTTTCGGAAGCACCCTTCCTTCATCAGGAGAATATTAAAAACTAGTTTTTAATATTCTCCTGATGAAGGAAGGGTGCTTCCGAAACCGGTAGAGTTTTGATAAAATAAAAGTGGTCTACAACAAATTTATGTGTTTTTTATTGTAAAAATACATATATTGAGAAGACACTGATGTCTTATTCTAGTATTCTCACCATTGGAATTTGAACTGATAGAGGATCCCCCGATAAGGGCATTAATACAAATTTTCATTACATATAATATGTTTTATTTTAACATAAAGATAATGATATCTAAAACACTATAGACAGCCGAAATAAATAGTATAATGCATTTATTAAAATTGGTTTATATTTTTGAAGGGATTGATTGCATCTCGCCTTTCCATAACTTCTGGTATTCCAAGACCAACTTTATTACAAACTTCTTTGAAGGTAACATCTGCTCTTTTCTTCGCCTTTTCAGCCCCTTTGTTTAAAATGTCTACAAGGTATTCTGGATGAGAAAGGTAGTCCTCAATTCTAACTCTTATTGGTTCTAATTGCGCAATGACAGATTCAGCCACTACATATTTATACCTAGAAAAATAAACAACAATAATGTTAACATTAAAAAATAAATTAACACAATGCATCATTATTTAATCGGTGGAATGATCTTAAAAACCACAATAAAAGCAAAATGTCACGATATTTATGTAAAATAATTTATTTCGTTTCATTGCTGGCAACCCGGGCGTTTATTGTCATATAATTTAATAGGGATACATGTACTTTACACGTCTCACTAGACGATGTCTGTTCTGAGGCGGGTAACAATAAATATATATATAAAGGATTATGTAGAAAAATGCTTAAAAATATATATGAAAATACGTAAAACATACATAAAATTAAATTTTAAATACATAGTTAAAAAAAGAATACATGCAAAGCATCTAGATTAAAAAAATTAAAGAAGATAAAATTAACTGATAGATATATTTTTTTTAAATATGTAAAAAGGCATTATTTAAAAATGCATAATAAAATATGTTTAAATTTAAATAAACAATAATAATATGAATAAAATTATCTGTACGATTTACTTTTATCAAAATCGACCCTAAATAAATTATTAAAAAATGAAAATTGATAAGCAAGTACTTACTTTCCAGTAGTTACCCCTTCTACTTGTTCAACAATCTCTTCAGGGATTTGATTTGTCATCATGCAATGAATATCTATCATATTTGAGACACCTGGTCTGGCTTCTGGATTGTATGTCACCTGGAAATAAAAGTAAAATAAAACAGGTACCCTTTCTAATTAATAATATAGGCGATTATGTACATAAATAAAAAAAAATTTCATGAAGAAAGGGGTCAAAATGAAGAGAGAAGAAAAGATTATTTATATTCTATTGAAACATGTTGCATGAA
Organism: Halesus radiatus; assembly: GCA_022606495.2. NCBI lineage: Eukaryota > Metazoa > Arthropoda > Insecta > Trichoptera > Limnephilidae > Halesus > Halesus radiatus. The sequence continues at coordinate 156,799 of JAHDVE020004381.1, read as the reverse complement.
AATATGTGGGTAAATTAAATACTTATTAAATACGACTTTATAAGGGTAAGACTAACCTCCGAGGTAAAGTCGGTAACTGCCTTCCTGAATTTTAAAATAATTTTTTCCGGTGTGTCAGTCAACAGTATTCTTGATTTGGGATCGGGTTCTGATTTGGACATCTTTTTCAGGGGTTCTCTCAGACTCTTCAACCGGTATCCTGAAACATCTGAAAATAACAATGCATAGTTAACTCTTTAACTGCGGGTAACATCCATAGACGGGAGCCGGCATGGTGCCACTATTGCGGATCCTGTCTATAGCCATTTAAGTATATATGTTTTTAAAATTTATTAGAATAAAAAAAAGAGCATTGGCGATAATTTCAGTGTTTTAACTTTTGGTACGCCGAAATTACCCATAGCATACGCAAAATTTGTATCCGTTGAACGCCGGCGGATTCGATCAGCGATACCAAAAAATTATTTCTTGAATATAAGCAGCTATTCTGGGGAAACTACTTATGACAGATATATACAATTTTTATAAATATATAAATGCATTATCTTGTAAGCAATTTAGAAAATCATTATTTTGCAAAAAAACAAGTAAGTTATTATGAAAATAGACTCAGCTGGTGCACGGCTGGCCGCATGTAAATTTAACCTCAGCACACTACTGCGGTATTAGATCGCGGGAGCTCGGCGTTCCAAAGGTTAAAGCATTTTTGACATTTGATTTCGAATCATAAAAAAATGAATTTGTGGTTCTTAGACTTGATTTCAATTTAATTAAACACTGGTCATTAATTCTAAAATAACCTGCGCACAGAGAATAAGATCGCATGCTGCATATTCAGCAGTAAAAGGGTTAAGAAAAAAAAGACATTGAAGAAAAACATGTCTTTTGTTTGTTCTTTTCTTCAATCTCACATCTATTTTGTAATGGGGTTGTAAATATTATATCGGTCTACTTGTCGTCTATATTGACTGTAGAATAGGCGTTGGTCTTCCAGTCTGCGGGCTGTTATGTATTTAAGGCTTGGTCCAGTTTGTCCAAAGAGTAGAATAGGCGTTGTTTGAAGGAATTGCAGAGTCAAAAGGCGGTTGTAGAGGTGTCCAGGTAGGAAGAAGAGTCAAGCAGAGCAGAGCGGTTGAGGTGTTGTTGCGAGTTCGACTGGTGTGGAAGAGTGCCTGTCGATTGCCTATTGCGCAATATTTATACCCCGCGATAGGGCTGTGTGCATTTTTTGGGGATGAATGATGCACGGGCCGCCCCGTGTTACCGAGGTACCTTTTCGTATAGCCTCTTGTGTTCTCGTGTTTTATTTTGAAACTTTTAAATTTATGTAAGCAACGGAACTCCCTCGACTGTTTCCTCTCACGTAAACCACTTATTCCTACCATTTTTATTAGGTTTACAATTAAACATATATTTTTTTTTGAGGGTCTCAATCTCGACAGTGTGCGGGAGAATTTTTATAACTACTTAATTCTAACATTTGTATACCTAATTTTTAAACAGCAATATTGACGAGAGCCTAACCATTTAATAAATATATATTTATTTGTGATGAATACTGCGGGACTCAACTTAAATTTTTGGGTTGCTTGCATTTTTCCCAGAAATTTTGCACGTCCCCTCGTGCCTTTGATGGGTTTGACCAATACCATTTTGTTTTGTTGCTTGGAAGGCGGAGGGGATACCACGTAAATATTGCGTCGCGTAGCCGGGTTACGTCAGTCTAGTGAGCGGGGTGGAGGGGATGGTACGTAAATACTGCGTAAAGTAGTGTCATCTTAGTCATATGAGGAGATGCAACGTTCGATACAAATATGTCTGTTTGTTGAAATAGTGATATTTACCTCCCAGAATGGCTGATGGCTGAGGAAAGGTCCGGCCGAACCTATGATTGAACGTCTTGGCTATTTGCTGTGCCATCTGCAGGTGTTGTAGCTGGTCCTCCCCCACAGGAACGTGAGTCGCCTTATACAGTAATATGTCGGCCGCCTGAAGGACAGGGTAAATAAACAAGCCGAGAGGAACTTCCTTCAATGAATCTGATTTTTCTTTGTACTGCGGTAAGTGACCCAATCTATAAAAGTAAGAAATGGTTTTAAAAATACGTTATAATACATAAGTAAATCCTGAAGGGAAAATAGTTAAATTAATGACAATTTCATCTCATTTATTACAATTGTACGTTCTACAGTCTTCTATGGGTTAAATACTTAAATATTCTATAGCTTTTGTTTATCTAATTTTGTGTTGTGTATTTTTGTGTAATTAGATAATGGTCTATTAATATTTAAAAAAAAAATTATTATAATAATTACATTAACCTTTGGAATGCTGAGCGCCTGCAATCTAACACTCCCGAGTGTGCCGAGGGTAAATTTGCGCGCGGCCCACTATCCTCTCTATTTTGTCTATTTTCGTAAAACTTATTTTTCGAAAAATTAGGTTTCTTTATATTGTACCGTCTTACCAAATAATGCATTTAAATATTTATAAACATTGTACATATCTACCATAAGTAGTTTCCTCAGAATAACCACTTATATTTGAAGAAATGGTTTTTGATATAGCCGATCGGATATGCCGGCGTTCAACGAATACAAATTTTGTGTATCCAATGGGTAATTTTGGCACACTAAAAGTATACAATAATTTTAAAAATTTATTTATAATGTAACAATAATTTTTTAAATGCTACAATAATTTTACAATTTCAGTCATTTAGATACTCCGCTTGAACCTAGATTGCAGAAAACATTATAGAAATATAATAATATGTGCAACTCCTGACATTTACAATACATTGAGATGGCAACATGCTACACTAGCGCCCTCTTTCGGCCCGGCTTCCAGACGGTATTGCTGTTATAATAAATATTTTATTTTCTTTGTAAACAAATTAGATAGTGCACGAGCAGGGAGGCTTTAAATGTAAATACAATTCTAATAGCCTCTTTTTAAAAAAATATATATACATGAGCAAAAAAGGAGTAAAATCATATGTAAGTCACATAACACTTATTTTTGAATTTTCTTAGTCTATAATTTATTAAGAATATGTTTCAAAAATGAAATGTATGAAAAAAACCAATTCATACAACTCAGGGCGCTAATGTAGCATGTTGCTATCAAGAGCTGGAGGTATTGTCATTTAAGAGTATTTGATTGCATGCAGTCGGTAATATGTACCAGACCAAAGGTAGACAGGCACGTGTTGCTTATCAAGTTCGGGTATTAATTGTTCATTGAATATATGTATGAAAATTACTATTTTATTATCGTCTTCCGCTGATTGTTATAGTCAATTAATGGCCGTACAAGTTCCTTAATAAATTCATGGAATTTTTTTTTATTTAATTGTCATATTCAAAATATTTTTTGTAATTTTTTTCTTATGGTTCATTTTTCTTACGATAGGCACAGCTTTTCAACCATAATGGACTGCACGCTACTGATATGTACGTATGCAGAGGTAGCTGATGTATTTAACTGCACGGAATGTAGATACAAGAAGGCTATAATATCGGTAATATCTCTTCAATAAATTTATTTATTTACCTGTATTTAATTGAATTCTGTGTAACATGTTGTATAATAATATATTAATTGTGTGCCATACTAGCTATATGACACATAGTGACTTTTACCTGGAATGGCTATAATATCAGTAATATCTCTTCAATAAATTTATTTATTTACCTGTATTTCATTGTATTCTGTGTAACATGTTGTATAGTTGTATAATAATATATTAAATATGTGCCATACTAGCTATATGACACATAGTGACTTTTACCTGGAATGGAAGGATATGTAAAAGCTCATTTGGGTATAAATAAATATGGAAGTGTGTTTGCTCTTGTCTGGTACTCATAAGTTATGCGGAATCCCATTAGTTTTACTAACACGGTGAAAAGTGTTTTTTTTTTTTTTTTAACTTATTTATTTATTTACCTTTTTTTGGGAAAATTAACAGCAAATCCATAATTTTCATATATATATATAACAATATAAACAATAAATTATGCCAATTATAAATTTTCCTCTGCTGATGATAAATACTATGAGTAAAGTGTGACAATGTACAGTTTTTCATCAATTAGCTTAAACAATATCAGTCGGGGGAGGGGAGGGTGGACGGGAACATGGGAGTGGGATAAGGGTAAAAATATGGTTTAAGTTAACTAGTTTGAGAGTGGTCGCATTATGGATTTTAATTTAATATAACTACACGTGATATTGAGTTAAAAATGTCAATATGGTAATAATTTAAGTTAAACGAGCGTGTAGATCTGTAGATAAACGAGTTTTGTTTGGAATTGGTTTTACAATGAGGGATATAAAAAGTAAGTGGCTGTCTGCTGTTACGATTTGGGATATCAACTAGGTTGCGTGCGATTTTAAAGTATGCTAGGTATCTCCTAGCGAGATAGAAAGACAAATGAGTAGATTCGGAACAAGAGGTTGGTGACATTACCATCACAATCTTCATCCTCTGGTGCGACTAAGTGGAAGCGTGATCAATACATGTGTAATACTGTTGGAATTCAAATATCATCAGATGGGATGGGGTGATGATCTAAAATGAACTGCCGATTTTGAATGGAAAAGAGCCTACGAATCCGGAAATTACGGGTTTGAGTCCCAGCGCGCCCCAAGTAAATTTTATTTAATTAGTACCTACATATGTATTATTTCACATTTGATTAATATATCATATAGTATATTTGAGGCACATTCCAGAGTAGAAGATACTCATAGAATTGCCTTAGTGAAAGACCATCATTCAGAATAGAAATATTGCTTGAATTAGCTTTAGCCATGTTTGGTGACAAGGTCTGAATACCAGGTACTTCCTAACCTTCCTCTTTCCCATATCCGTCCCTTCCCACTCCCTTCAGCCTCACAATATTCTTCAATTGGGGATACCATAATCCCACTACTTCCAGATAGTGGAGAGCAGTTGGGACTCTCATGCAGTTTTCACAATAACAACAAAAAATTGAGGAAGGCCTTATACCAAAGCTAAAAGTTGGAAGGTTTTTGGAGAAGAAGAAAAGTGTAACTTATGTGAAATTTACATGTTTTTTTTACTCTAATCCCAGAGACGAGATAGACTAACACCGCAATGAATACAGATAAAAATTTGTTACGTTTTACCTGGCAATAGTGGAGAAGCAGCCCAGAATCCAGCAAAGTTCAGCATGCCTCGTTACACTAGATTGCAAGAAGAGAATAGATTTATCTGGGTTCACCCCGCAAGCCAGGAGCGTGGCTGTCATCTCTAGAATATTGTTCCGTAGAGTATTGGGATCCTAAACAGAATACAGAAGAAAAAAAAAGAGAAGTAAGTACTGGGAAACATACTGCGTTTTGAAGATTTCATAGTAAACCCCAGAGGCTAAGCCGAGGAATGGAAGAAACACTCAATGGCATGATTTTGTTTCCTTCCGAGCCGATATTACAGCAATCTAATTGTGAGACCTCACATTCAAATAAGCAACCCACAAATCATGGTCTCTTTGATTATGCACTGCTTTTGCCAAAATTTGGGGAAAGTGCAGAACTTTTGTTTTAATAAATTAAAATAAACAGCAGATTAAAATATTTCAAAGGTATTATTTATCTTATTTCAATAAGACATCTTCTATTCTCCTCTTTTTACTCAATAGTATGTTATTAATAATAATAATAATAATAATAATAATAATAATAATAATGTTTTATTTCAGCAGAACAAAGCGGTGAGTGCAATACTCTGTCTGCCATATAAAAAGAATACATTTTAAGAATAAAAAATTACACAATTTAGAAATATAATATAAAAACATAAATAAAAATTAAATTAAATTAAAATAACATATTTAACACTTATGCTACAGTGGCCTGAGGGAAATTCTCCATCTACGATGTAGGGGCGCGCCATGCCACTGGACGACGGCCTGGACAAGAGTGTTTTCCGATCTCCGGTAGCGCTGACTCGTCTCGGCTATTCTGTGGCGCATCAAAGCAGCGAACCCATGCACCTTATTAAAGAGTTTCCTTTTCATTTGGTTCTGGCAGATCTCAAAGTCAGGGCTGGTTCCACGGCATCTAGCGTCTGGTGCAGTAAGAATCTATTGATTTTGAACTTCTGAAAATATTTCTTCGAACCAATTCCTCGGAAAAATAACATCTTGCGATTCAGTTACCGCAGTCACCAGAACAATGTAACCGGGACAGGAATTTCGACCATCTCTATCTGTGCATTTTATTTCAAAGAATACAAGTTACCAGCCTTCATTATTATTACGAGCCTTATTAGTTATGTTGGATGTGGATCACATCGATTCAAGCGTAAGGGACACACAAAAGATTCATAAAAAAACAGGCTCTACGCCCGCCTAACTATTAGGCAATTCGTAAAAAATTTAGGTTAAGTAAATGAAACACGTTGTTATAAACCACGAACATATTTTATTTTCACCAACCGGTTTCGCTTAACTCAAGCTTCATCAGGGTAAATATAATAACTAAATTCTAATACAGAGTTATTGGTTAGTATTAGAAATTAGTTATTATATTTACCCTGATGAAGCTTGAGTTAAGCGAAACCGGTGGGTGAAAATAAAATATATTTGTGGTTTATAACAGCATGTTTCATTTACTTAATACAATGTCAAACCACAAAGTGATTGATTCTTATGAGAAAAAAAAAAATAAAAAATTAGGTGACCGAAAACTTCTTCTATGCATTTCACGAATATCAGTGAATTCACACTCGGCGCCCTAGATCCCAGAGACCAGTTGAAATGTTGCCAGCGCGATAGAAGACATAATTATCCCATGTAATGTTATGTGTAATTTTTAAATGATTAAGAAAATATTTGAAGTCAATTTAAATATGATATTTATTTTCATGGTGCCCTTCAGAGGTTGTGCCTATGTTTTTTTTGCACAGTATGAACATATGGCAGATCCGGTGCTGCTTAAAGTTCTTCTATTACTTGGCCATAATGAAAATATATAGCATTGTGATTCTTTTATACGTTTTAAACTTCCAGTCTCTCAATAAATAAAGAATGGGACGAGTAATCTGACAATTATCATTATTAGCAGTAAGGATAGTCCTCTGAATATTTTATATTTAATAATGGAACACTATTACCTGTGGTAAAGTGATGGAGTGAAGGTCTACGATGGAGACCATCACATCCTCTCCCTCGTTCTGCAGCTCAACCCATTTCTTTATAGCGCCGAGATAGTTTCCTATGTGAACAGGACCCGTAGGCTGGATACCAGATAGAACTCGCCTAGGCCATGGTATTTTATCTTTTTTGGGTTGAATAACTTCTTCCTCGATACATAAACATTACGTTATTAATTAAAATCAATTACAGATGGATTGTACGCGAATATTATAGTATTTGATTTAATATAAATAAAAACTTACAATTTGGGAATAGAAACGACAACCACGGCCTGGACGCGTAAAAATGATGTTGATTAGTGTTTTACGGCAAACGCTAAATACAAACATGCTTTGGCAGTACTGTTAATTAAAAATACAACTTTGTTTTGTTACGTGCACGATGTCCTCTTGTCATATTTTTGACATTTCAAAATACCACAGACAATTAAATAATCAATGGGAAAATAAATAGTACAGGATAGTGATGCCATGTTCGAGATTTCGTTAGAAATGATCGGTTACGGTAGTGGCAGATAACCGCCGATTATCGGTCGGTTTTTTTCGGTTAGTGTTGATATGTAGGGCAATATGCCGGGCCGGTTCTGGTGTAGGTGTGCCACTCTGCAGATATTCCCATACGAATGAGCACCAATTAAAGGAAACCGGCGATAGTTTGCTAGCACCCTTACTCATCGAGGTTATTTGAAATTCTCACTGCAAACGGTGTTATGTTATTAGAACTTTGAGTAAATCATTATGGCTAAAGAAGGATGAGGAAACGCAACATGGCTTTTTACGCCTTAAGTCAAACAACAGTAGATTTTTCTAGTGATCAATTTAGTATCGATTCCCTGAAAATATTAAGATCACCTCATATTTCCCCACCTTCCTCTTCACATAAAAAAATTGATAAACACGAATATCAAATACGGTATCTAATCGAATCATGCGACCTTTTTATAAAAAAAATTCACGGTTAGCCTTGTTTTGCTTTTAGGGAAGAATACATTATTTGTGTTGTCCGTGTCTGAGACCATGAGAGAGTAAAAATGAAACATCATCCGACTAATGTCATAGGAATAAATATCTAGAAAGATATTGGGCCGGTATTTCAGTAGCCATTTAAGCTCACTAAAGTGGCTTCGACACGAGCGGACGGTCCAATACTAAAAACGTCATGGCGCCGAAAGGTTCGACCATCCAGTTGTCCTTTCCCAAAGATCGTAGACTTTAGAAAAGGACGACCGGACGGTCGAACCTGTCGACGCCATGGTTTTTTTAGTATTGGGCCGCCCGCTCGTGTGGAAGCCACTTAACAGAGATATTTACGTCCTTTAAGTTGATCTATGCTAGATATCCTGACAAACCTAGTGATACCATTACTAAAAATTATTGAAATTCCAGACCATGAATTAAAAAAATATCGAAGACACATTTTTTTTATTTGAAACTATTCTAGTTTAGTGTGGTATGAAATAGGTCACACGAGATTGGCCGCGAGTTGTGGACCACTGATTCATGAGCACGCTTATGAGCATTTTACACGATACTATTTTTCGTGCAGATTCCATAAAGATTGTCTTTCTGTATGGGTTCGGTATGAAAAATAAAACTTGTTCCATTTTTATACCGATTTTTGCCCAATTTGGCCCGCATTACACCATGACAGATGTCATTATTTCAACTAACTATTATTTTACGTATTTTGTTTAATTTTTACGTGTAAACAAATTAGTGCAGTACTATAAATTGAAAATATTGATAAAAATATTATAAGTAGACTAGAGTGCGTTTATTACTGATTGTGGACGCGTGTTTCTGTTCAGTATTGTGAATTTTGTATGTATGGTTTCCTGATTTGGTTTCCGAACCAGGAATTCACATTCGAAATTCCGTGAGCATAGCGCAGACGTTCGTTTTTTTCCATTCGGAATTTATACTGCCAGTATGTACAGTGATGCCCTCTGTTAGACGTCCAGTAGGTAAGGCACTGGCTCGGTTCTGAATCGGAATTCCTGTCCGTTTGCGGTGGCACAAACAAAATGTATGAGAGTACTGCGTTCGGAATGATGTCATCCGTTTTTTTCCGTTCGGCATTCCGAACGCACGGGCTGGCTTCCGAAACGAAAAAAAACTTTGTACGAAACGTATGCATTCGGGTGCCCGAATACAAAAAACTAATTCGGAAACCAAATCGGGAAACCGTACGTGTGCGGCCAGCCTTCTGAGAGATAGTTCCATAATATGATCTATGGTTGTGTTAAAGGTGTTGCCATTTTTTAATGATTGTAGCGTCCCAAAATATGATGTCTTATGGCAACTATAGCCCAGTAGCATTTTTTAGTAATGGTATTACTCGGCTCTAGTCAGGACTCCTACCAGATATCGGCTTGACAAAAGTAAATATCTCTGATAGCGAGCTTGAAGAGCAACTGAAATTTGGGGACCTATATCTGCAATTCCGTTTGAAATCATACGTGCGAAAATAATGATCGTGAAAAGCAAAGATTTTCCATATGGTGATTGGTGTAGAAGTACCAAAGTATGGTGTAAAGCTAGCTGCTATAGATATACGCTTACGAGTTATTGAACGTTAAAAATAATATAGGTAGCAGCCTGACAAGAAAAAATGTGCAGGGGGATCCTTGTAATGCGCTTACGTATTTTTTTCAAATTTCTTTTTAAATAACAAAAAACTTTAAGATATCAAAGACGTAAAGACTCGGTTAAGTTTTCATTTTTAAGCACACAAATATTTAAATGTGAAATACGACTTTTTTTAGCAGACAAGGCTGCTGTAATATTTTACTAATCATGATATTTATTGAAGTACGTTGTCACGCGATTGTCAATATAACGGGAATAGGTCATTTATTAGGTGCGTCACAGAGAGAATCATATACGAGGTGTTTTAAAAAAAAGGTGAATTTTGAATTTTCGCGGGCTGTGTACATTCGATTATCGATTTTTTTTGTTATGTTGGTACACATATGTTTATCATATGTTAGCATTATCAGCCATTTTGGATCAGTGGTTTGTTTTTGACAACTGGAAAGGTTAGTCATGTTTTGTTTTTTCTTCGATTTTTTACTAAAAAAAATTTTTTAGTAAATAAACGAAAAACATCGATTTTTGAAGAAATGCTGATAAGGACATAGAAAACAAAGCAAATCTAAAATTTCACTTTAATCGGACTGATGATGCCCCAGAAAACGGCTATCAAGTTCCGACCAAAACTAGGAAATTCCTCCATAGGATTAACAATTATTAACAATTTTTTTCTAAAAAGAATAAAAAATTTTTTTTCGAAGAAATGCTGATGAGGACATAGAAAATAAAGCGAATCTAAAATTTCACTTCAATCGGACTGATGATGCCTCAGAAAACGAACCTAAATAAAAAATCGAAGAACACCCAAAAACGTGACTAACCTTTCCAGTTGTCAAAAACAAACCACTGATCCAAAATGGCTGATAATGCTAACATATGATAAACATATGTGTACCAACATAACAAAAAAAAAATCGATAATCGAATGTACACAGCCCGCGAAAATTCAAAATTCACCTTTTCTTTTGAACACACCTCGTATATCGTCAGAATACCGGCAGAATGATAAAATAACAAAACCGTATCGATAATTTATTCCAGAACAGAATCGTATCGGTAATTTCAGAGCAGGACGTTCAGTTGGTCACCCCAGACAAAGTTGAATCACCGAAATAGCACAAGACTGATGACAGGGACGCTTGGAGGTGCATTCTAGAAGCAATGGCAAAACATATTTTTAACCTGTCACAAAATATTATCTACATATTAGATGTACACTCCTCTTTTACACACAGCAAACGCTTGTAATAGAATAATTACATACGAGTATGTAAAAAAGTATTTATGATTGTTTTAAAATCAGTTCCTGACTCCATCGGGGAGTTCGGAAGAAATGAAGAAATTAAATATTTATTTTCATCCATTTAATAAGAACAAGTAAACGATGGCCCAGTATTAAACTGCAACAAGTAAAAATCTGTTGTTTTGAGAGGAATGTTTTGTCAAAGAATGTATACAAAAATGTCTAATTTTATTAGTTCTCACTGTTCGAAATTGAAATGTATAGGACAATGGTCTATTTTAAATAGAAAAAAAATCGAAAAAGATTTGCATAAAACTGAGTGCTTACGTTTTAAATGTTAGATTTTCAAACTGGTTTTTCGGCTCTCAAGAAGTCAAACATTTTTATTGTTTTTGTTTCTATAAACTGTAAAAAACTCCTTACGGCGAATATTTTGATACCCATGTTATAATGCATATTTTTTCTGACTTGTTGCAGTTTACTACTGGGCCATCGTAATACGATGAAAATTGACAGATGACTCAAGAAATAATTTTAAATCTAAGAACAATTTTTTTTTAAATTTACTTTTACAAAAATAATACGTTTTCGATGATTTTAACACATTTTCTAGGATATCGTTCGTTTTTCGTCAATTAATTTGAAGCAGTTTCGCTTGTTTATTTATATCTCACGGCAATATTTTGATATGTGTCCTCACATACTCTTCTGCCGACGTTTTTAAATCTGGATTCTTTTTCCGCTCCAGCGAAATATTCTGCAATCACCGCTAACAGCGGGCTATTAATAAACTCGTTACATCCTACTCACTACTGCTACAGTGATACAGTCCCTACTGCTACGACACAGTACACAACCAAGTCGGAATCGAATCATTACTTTTGAATTCGTAAGCACCTTTTAACTGACAGCTATCGCAGTGTTTGTCTATGGTCGACATAGGTAGTGCTGGTTAGTAATTTGGTTTTAATTTAGGTTCTTTGCCCATAATTACAGTGCATTAACTGAGTCATCACCTTTTAAAATAGAGCTTTTACACATTTGGTTTGTTTTTAACAGGTTCCGCGGCCGTAGTGATACTAAAAATGCTATGATACGAATCCGTTGACGGTCGACTCCTCGGTCACAACTATGGCAGACCCGGGCTATTATCAAGGTGATTACATTAGACATCCAGTGCTCTACGAATTAGGGCACAAATATGGTGTTCAAACGGAATCCGTTCCGGAATTGGCTTTGCCAGCCAAACTGGAAGAGTTGAAGGAATTGATTCGACGAGAAATTCGCAAAGAATTAAAAATTAAGGAGGGCGCGGAGAAACTGCGGGAAGTCGCCACTGATCGGCGGTCGCTGTCAGACGTCGCGAGTATTGTCAAGAAAGCTAATATCAAACTGAAGGAACTGAACTCCGAACTGCAAGAGTTGGAATCTCAGATCATCCTGTCCAGAGGCCAGACCACTCCTCAATCATTGCTGAACATATCATATGATGATGATGTTATTCTTTCATCCAACCCGGAGCAAGCTCAACACCATCTCGGAGATGGCAAGTTCTCCGACAGGAGGCTTGTATCGCTGGAGAAACAGCTCAACATAGAATTAAAAGTGAAACAGGGTGCGGAAAACATGATTCAAAGCATCAGCGGGGGGCACCAATCCCGTGACAAAAAGCTGTTGGGGGAAGCGCATCAAATGTTGCAGGACTCCAAGGTCAAGATCGAGTACCTTAAGCTCAGGATCCTGAAGTTAAGGCAGGGTCGGCAGAAGGACGGCTCCAACGAGCACGTGGCCGGATCCAACGGAGAAAGCCGAGACGGCGGAGAGTCCTCGCTGGACGAGAGAATCTCTGAGCTACGCAACCGGTTACGTATCGAAACTGCCGTTGTCGAAGGTTCCAAGAACGCCATCAGACTGTTGCAGAGCACCAAGGCTCCGGACAAAAAGGCCCTCCAGGAGGCTCAAGCCAGTCTCACCGAGTCCAGCCAAAAATTGGATCTGCTGCGTCGCTCACTGGACATGCGACGTCTGGAGCTGCCGGCCCGCAGCCCCGTCGCGCAGGAAGTCAGTTGGGAGCTGCAGGCCAGTCCTCACGCAGGCTACACCAGCCTGGGCAGCGGCCGCAGCGGAGCCCTGCCTCCCAACGGGCCCCCCTCCCAGGTGGTTCAGGTGACGGGGCAGCTGGAAGTGCGCCTGATGGGCTGCCAGGACCTGCTGGAAGACGTACCGGGCCGTGCGCGCAAGGACCACAACGCCAGTCCCTCGGACCTGCGCTCTTTCGTGAAAGGCGTCACCATCCGCAACTCCATCAAGTCCTACAGCATCAAGGAGGAGACCAGCAATGAGATAATGGCAGTCATCAAGCTGGACAACCATGCGGTGGGGCAGACTAGTTGGAAGCCTTGCTCCCAGCAGGCTTGGGATCAAAGGTGAGCTTCCCCCGCTTATTGCCCAATTACCTAATCATCTGTTTTCTTTTGTTTACATTTCAGATAACATTATAATCACGCCCCATATTTCCTATTTCAAGTTCAAATTCTTTGTCCCTGCAGATATTAATAGAGTTTTCACTAATGTGATTTAGGCACGACCTTGTCAACACTATTATTTGGCTGCCAAAAGGTCAATGACATATTGAAAACCTGTTAATTTTTTATATCAATCAACTTGGAGGTATTTTATTAAATCAATGAGCTCACCTATTTCGCAAGTTTAAGGTGTAATATACTCTTATCTATAATATCAAACTATAACGCAAAGCATGATCGCAGGAAATAAAATTCATGATGAATGGTGGCAGTTGGCTAATTGTACCCATACAAAAAGTACCTAAAGAAATAACATGATCATATAAAGATATTTTAATTGCAAAATCAAGATAAGTTTACTGCAGTGTATTGGTGTTTTGATTAAAATGACTTCTATTGGGAAGGTGTTACATGTTATTATTGCTATTATAATATATGATGTCAATGTAAATATAAGCTCCCTTATCAGTACCCAAATTTATTTGTGTTATTAAAATAAGGTAGATATCTGATAAAATGGAAAACATTCAGATGGTAGATACTAAAAGTTGTTGATTGTGGAAAAAATTATCACGTAAAAAAAAAAAGTTTAATCAAAGACGTGAGTTTAAAAAAAAAAAAGTTGCTCCTTAATTTTGAAATATTAGTTCAACTCTTAATTTGAATGATTGATCAGCTAAGATTATGGTAGAAGTGTACGTTTTAATTTATGCTTTTTTATAAAATTTATTTCTGAAAAGTTGAGACTGGACAGTGTTTTTATGGGTGGATTTTTGTTCAATTGATACAGGACAATATATTTAAATTCATAATGGCGTGACAAGTCGCTTTTATAGAGGCATGACCCATTTTTTAAGTTTTGATGTGCAAATGCAGATATTTTGTTTTAAGCGAATTCATGAAAAAAGATTGATTGAAACAATTATGTACTTTAGCAACTAGAAACAAAACATTCAACTCAGGATCTACTTCTTCCAAATAGCTATTGAATTGTGAGTTGAGCTCTCGGTTAATATTTAAATTATAATGTTAACTAGTGAAAGGATGATGTTTTTTATTATTGAGATTCCCGAGATGACCTGACATTATAAATTCCAAACAAATAGCAATGAATAATGGAGTCTTTGTTTTGCAGATTTTCAATTGAACTGGACAAGTCACGCGAGGTGGAGATCGGAATCCACTGGAAAGATTGGCGAGGCCTGTGTGCTGTGAAGTTCTTGCGCCTGGAAGAGTTTATCGATGACATCCGCCATGGCATGGCGCTCCAACTGGAGCCTCAGGGCTTACTCTTCGCCGAGATCAAGTTCTTGAACCCCATGATATCCAGGAAGCCTAAACTTCAACGGCAAAGAAAGATATTCAAGCAGCAAGTTAAGAATATTCCCCGTGCCAATCAGATGAACATCAATGTTGCGACTTGGGGTCGCTTGCTCAAGAGGTCTTCCCCCTCCATACAGAATATATCCAATGCTCACATGCCTCCCTCTAGCCAGCTGAGCTTTGAGAATATCCACGTGGACAATAAACAGGATGCCTCCCCAGAGAACCCTGATGCCAGCGTCGGGGGCCTGGCGGGCATCCGTCCCCTGGGACTCCCGGCCACGCTCACCCCACCCTCCAAACCTGCTCAAATCTCCAAGCCAAATGTTAGCACTCTCCGCATGGAGAAAGAGCTCCAAGTCGCTCTCAAAGAATTTGACTTTCTCAATGTAGAAGACTGGCGAGACAACAATATGTCCATTCTCCAAAGCTCAACCACCGTATCTTCCATGACTTCTACCCCCATTGTCGAATACCCTCCATCCCCGTCTCCCAAATCATTTGACTTCCCCATTGTTGAGGAACTAATTGAGACTGCGCCAACTGTTAAAGTACCACTGCCCAGTATCGCTCCCGAATACAGGGAGAAGATCTACGACCCACAAAAACAATCTGACAACATGAGTATGGACAGTTTCAAATTCTTGAGTGTGCTCGGACGCGGCCACTTTGGAAAAGTTATTCTCGCTCAGTTCAAGACGACTGGAGAATACTTTGCGATCAAAGCTCTGAAGAAAGGAGATATCATTGCCCGTGATGAAGTAGATTCCCTCCTGTCTGAAAAACGTATTTTCGAGGTTGCAAACGCTATACGTCACCCTTTCCTTGTAAACCTATTTGCCTGCTTTCAAACTGATGCTCATGTTTGCTTTGTCATGGAATATGCGGCTGGTGGAGATCTCATGATGCACATCCACTCCGACGTATTCAGTGAGCCCCGCGCTGTGTTCTACGCTGCGTGTGTCGTTCTTGGGCTGCAATACTTGCACGAGAACAACATTATCTACCGAGACTTGAAGCTTGACAACTTGCTTCTCGACACGGAGGGTTATGTGAAGATAGCCGACTTTGGGTTGTGCAAAGAAGGCATGGGCTGGGGTGACAGGACGGGAACATTCTGCGGAACTCCAGAGTTCCTGGCTCCCGAAGTCCTCACAGAGACTTCCTACACCCGCGCTGTTGACTGGTGGGGTCTCGGGGTTCTGATATTTGAAATGCTCGTGGGAGAGTCCCCCTTCCCGGGAGATGACGAAGGAGAGGTGTTTGACTCGATAGTGAACGATGAGGTGCGATACCCTCGGATGCTGTCTCTAGAGTCCATAGCCCTGATGCGCCGCCTGCTGCGCAAGAACCCCGAGCGCCGGCTGGGCTCCAGCGAACGGGATGCGGAGGACGTGAAGAAGCAAGCCTTCTTCCGGAACATAGCATGGGATCAACTATTATTACGTAACATTAAGCCACCGTTTGTGCCAACCATAGCATCGCTGGAGGACGTGAGCAACTTCGACAGTGAGTTCACGTCGGAGCGCGCGGTGCTAACTCCGCCCAAGGAGCCGCGTGTACTGTCAGCCCAGGACCACAACTTGTTTGGCGGCTTCTCCTACATGGCCGACTGGTGCTAGTGCAGCCTGTGGCCTGCATCCTGCATCCTAGTGCCTTGTATCCATATCCCATATCCGTAACGTGTCTGAACTGTGCGGGCTAAGCTCGAGCCTTAACATTTGCTTGCAAGTGTATTTACACTAGTATTAAGCTACTTTATCATGTTATTTTACTATGTTAAGTGCAGCTAATATGCGATAAATTAAGGCGAATGTCATAATGGCGAGATAATAATTTGGGTGAATTTGTAATACGAGCTACATTTTTACGGTAATTTAAAATTTTAGAACAATATTTTTATTATAAAATATAATTAAATTGATACAAATATTTACAGTTATTATTATATAAATTGTGATTTTAATAAAATCTGGCAAAGATGCCCGTGAACGTGTTTTTATTATAAATTATGATTTAGTTATTCGTAGTGTAGACTTTATAAACGTAGATATTAATAATTATTCTTTAATTTTTGAAAACAATTTATAACCACTAGGGAAGATATACAATATGAAAGCAATAAGTTCAAATCAATATTTATTCTACATTTTTAATAACATTTGCAGACATGGATGTATGAAATGAGTTGATTTTATATACTAAAACATTATTCTCTTATACAGTATTAGTCGTCTTTTATTTTGATTAACACTTTACCTGTGCAAACCTTTCCCTTGATAAAGTCTATGGCCTCATTCACCTCCCCGAACTCAAAGGTCTTGCTGATGTGTGCCGTGATCAGCTCCTCCTCGTAATACTGCAGCACCTGGCTCACCAATATATAATACTCTTCCTCATTCTCTTCCCGGAAGTTGAATATATTTACAGTCTTGAATCTATCTCGGACTTCTTGCGACAGGAGCGTGGCCTTCGCTTCTTCTTTTTTACTTTCTGCCTTTTCTATCTTTTTTTCCTCCGCATCACCGTCTTTCTTTTCTGCTGTTTTATCGCCGTCACTGTCGGCCTCTTCGGATATCTTATCTTTTGGAGCTATATGTTCTTTTCTAAGTCTGTATGTGCCAAGCACCAGGCCATTGACGGGATCTGTAATGCTGCAAAATGGAAAAATCAAAGCACTCGAAACAAAGAACTGTTAAAAGAATATAATTTTAAACAAACGAACCGTCGGGAGCTTATAGCACTAACCATTGATTCAAAGGAATGGACACACAGATTAGGTGATATTTCCTGTTTTATTATACTTAATAATCATCAAGCTATAATAGGGGGGCAGGCAAATAGGATGAAGTCCCATATATTACGATTCTGATTCAAATCCACATGTTCAACATACCAAAATACATTTTGTACGCAACAATAATCTCAATGAACGAACAAACATCAATTATGTTAACACTAGCGCAGACCTGTGAAAAATCACGGGATATTATAATTGTAGGATTTGTAAAGCTTAAAGTTTGAACCAAAAATAAAGTTTACATAAAATTTTTAAACAAAGATAAACAAAAATTATAATGTTGCCACCGTCGAGAGTCTAACTGCGATCAAGTGCTTGGAAGGCAACTATGGTGTGACCATTACGCCGCCAACTATAGTAAGAACGACGGCATAAATTCATTATATGTATTGAAAATTAGAATGTTACGTGTCATACTCATGTCACAACTGAAATTTTATTGTTTAATAATTACACTTTACTCTGCTTTAGGACCCAAATAACGATTTTAAAACTCTGAATTAAGTGTTTAACCCATTTGTGTCCTAACACCACCTTTAATTGACTAACTATTCAAATTCGATGATCGTGTACACTTGTTGTCCCTTTCTCGCTAATAACAATAAGAAGATGTAAGCAAGAGAAAAGGTCGTTTCTCAGTGATGTTTGGCAAGGAAATAACTGTTGGAAGTGTATTCAATCTTTGAAATTACTATCATACATGTATTAGCTTAAATAGTGAATTTATTATATTGGTATTTTTTGTATTCGTACAAAACCAATAAACACAGCCTTTTAGTGATAAAATCTGTGGGGTATCCCAGTGACCCCTCGTGGTAACAAAAGTTTTGTTTAGCATCTTTGCATGTCGAAGGTTAAGTCCCAATTCTGGCAGAAATATTTATGGACAAGTTGAAAACATAATTCTAAATTAGGTGAAAATGAAAAAGAATTTACCATTTAATAACAGTATTGAGAATAGGGCCCCCCACAGCATCGTAAATATGGTGAATTCCCTTGTCATCTGATGCCTTCATGATCTCCTTGTAGTTTCGCTTCAGGTTGTTTTTAAATGCTGCGAACGCCCCCCGGTCTCTCAGTAAGCTGCCTTCTCCGTCTGTATCTACCACTGCAATAACCTGGAAAGGATAAAAAATTATATTCATTCAATACATAAATAATAATGGCAAAGTAAAAGGAAATAAAAATAGGCAAATCAGGTCAGATATCCACTCTGTATTTTACCAATATGTTTCTTGACATATGCATGTATTTCAACATCTAATACAATAAAAAATAAGGTACATTTTAAGTCCAGGTTCAGTACAATTTGACCTATAGATTCTAGGAAATTTTTTAACTAATGATTTTTCAAGTTAAAAGCATAAATACTACTCAAAAGTTCAATTCAGAATGTCATCATTATCTTATTCCTATTTATTGACTTCAATAGTTACCACTTGACTTTAGTCAAGTTTCAACACATTTTTTATGGAAGTGATTGAAACAAGCAATTGACCGTTTTGTCTTATTTTTACAGTTAAATGGATATTTCAAAACTTCATAACTCATGATGGAAATAATGTAGTGAGCTGAGAATAGTTGGGCGGACTCGAAAATTTCACACAGAGAAGGCTGTGTAAATTACATGATGCCAGAAATCACCGTTAGAGAGTTTTTAGTGTAAGATTAGAGAAGATTGGTAGAAAAATACCTTGGATTTGAAAATGTTGGCTGCAACATCTACTGCTGCTAATCCATAGCCACCTGCTCCCGCTATCACCAACAGAACATCCCCTTCTGCAAAGAAAATCAGTACATCAAAACAAATATGTTATACTAACTACTTTACTTTTTTTGATTAACCCTTTGGTAACCACGAGGGGTAACTGTGTTATTCAATAATCGACAATGGCAAGATTAAGGTACCGATATAAATGGAATAAAGTTGGGGAACCTTCGATATGCCGAAGAAATTGTACTCATTAGTAACAACAATGAAGTCAATGCAAAAATAAAATAATGTTAATGATTAATTATTAAATTAATAATTAATTTTCTTAATGCACTTCAGAAATGGTCATTATTAGAATATTGCATTAAAGGTGAAGTAGAAGAAAACCCAGGACATGTGCTGCTAGCAAGACCTGTACATAATCATCGGGGGAACATTCTTAGAAAATGTACACCCGCATATTAAGGAGATTGACAACAACAACAATACACAGTTAAAACTTCTATGTTATCATAACGGATAAATCTGCTGTATTTCAAAAGATGCTAAACCGAGATGATGGACTTTGAAGTTTTGCTTCTTCACTATATTATAAACATGGATATGAACATGAATCAAGATGTATAATAAGTACACTTAATTTTGTTTTTACACGGGGTATACTTTCCACAGAATGCCGTGTTGAAAAATTTCAGTACATTTATTAAGTATTGGAAATGGGAAAATTCTCATAAAAATGGACATTTCAATTAAGTTTTGTTGACCGTGTTATATCAAAACATTGTAAAAACAGAATTGACTGTATACATATTACAATTTGAAAGAAAGTATAGAAAAAATCATCTATAGTTAAGGGTCCCATGTTACTGTGTGCTGTGGCAGTTTGGCAAATTTTGACACGAAAAAGGTAGAGTTCATATAGGTTTGAGATATGGCATTTTTGCTGGGCATTGTGAGATTCAAACGGTCTCACTGGACATTTCTAAGGCCTTTGACCGTGTTTGGCACCGAGGACTTGTCAACAAACTGCCTTCTTACGGACTTCCCGTTTCCTTGTGTACGGGATTGCCGACTTTTTGAGGGAGAGATCGATTCAGACGGTTGCTGATGGTTTCATCCCTTCCTCGCATTCAATAAATGCTGGCGTCCCAGAAGGATCGGTTCTATCTCCGACATTGTTTTTGTTGCACATCAATGACCTCTTGACATGTGCACCAATCCATTGTTACGCGGATGACAGTACAGTCCATGATTGCTTTTTGTTTGACAAGCCCCCAAAGGGCACACAAACTCAAGCGGCTCGGAGGGCTTTGAAACAGAGAATGAATGATTTACCTTGAGGGTCTCCTCTTGGGGTAAGAATAACCTCGTCGAATTTAATGTTTCAAGACAATCTCATGTCTGATTACGTCTAAAAGGGATGAAATGACAATCTAGTCTCCTTTAATGGAAGCTTAATCTTCCCAAGAAGCCCTCCATTGATATGCTTGGTGTAACCTTAAGTGACCAGCTCCAGGTATGGGGGCTTCATCGAAGCCAGAGTAAAGTTAGCCTCTCAGAAGCTGGGCGTATTGTACAGAGCCCGCAGATACTTTAATAGTACACAACTGCTGACCTTGTACAAATCGCAAGTTCGCCCCATTGTAGAATTTGGCAGCCACCTCTGGTCGGGAGTCCCAAAATATCTGAAAAAAACCTTGACTCTGTGCAGAAACGGGCGGTCCGTTTGATAGATTCGCCTATCTTAACAAATGGGTTGCAATCTTTGGAGCACAGGCGTCGGGTGGGAATGCTGTCCTTGTTCTACCGGTATTTTAATGGAAGATGCTCTGAGGAACTAGCGTCATTGATCCCTTCGGCACCGGTGCATATTCGGGAAACACGCCAAACGCGCGCCCAACATTTGGACACGGTTGACATTGTCACATGAGAACGGGTCGCTTCTACGATTCGTTCTTGTGTTCAACAGCTCGGCTGTGGAATTATCTGCCGGCCTCTGTGTTTCCTCCATCCTATAACATGGGTCTCTTCAAGACCCAAGTTCACTCCTTCCTATCCTCTAAAAGATCCTCCACACAGCATCCCCAAAGATGATATAGGCCTTGAGGGAAATTATTTCCTCCTTGTTCTCCTGTGTGGAGTTACTGTAAAAAAAAAAAAAAAAGTACTGTAATTGTACTGTAATTGTACTGTAATTGTACTGTAATTGTACTGTAATTGTACTGTAATTGTACTGTAATTGTACTGTAATTGTACTGTAATTGCACTGTAATTGTACTGTAATTTTACCTGTACTTGTACTGTAATTGTAAAATAAGTCAATAATATATTTTTTTTAAATTACGAATGAAACACAAAAAAACTCGATAAATAAATGGCTGAAAGAACAACCGAGAATTAATGAATAACCAAATCGTCAGATGATATTTAATGACGTTTTTTACGGTAATTTACCAAGTGTATTTCTTACTTTTCCCGCCAGTAACGTAGCTTTGAGCTATGTAGTCATACAAATCATACTTAACTTTATTTTTAAACTTCCTAAATCTTCATGTGATATGAAGAACACTAAAAGAATGTTTATTTCCGTGCATGTTCTTAAATACATTATATTATATTTTTATGCACTCTCCATCGTTTTATTACTTTTCCGTCACTTAATAATAATCTCAGCATCATATTGTCGTCAAGTCCATCAGTTCATAAATCCACAGAGCCATTAAACGTTCAAGGTCGGCAGACCGCGTGTCTGGTCCCCTCTTCCTCGCCCCTTACCTTCCACCTCCTCTCGCCAGCAACCACTTCATCGCACGGCAATCCCCCTCAACCTTCCTCTGCCCGCTGCAGCCGCACGAATACAGGGCCGCCACAAGCATGGGCGTACCGCTGATAGCTCCGCTGTAGCTGTTGTAACTTGTAACTTGTAACCGCTCCTTCATTCTCATAAACGACCACGTAAATTGAAGAGACTTTACAAGGAAGATTTTACCAACTAACACGAAAAAAACGGCCTTAACTTAATACTAGTGATAAAAAAAATATGCGGTCCTGGCATGATACATATTCATGAATGAGATAGCGTTCGCAAGTTATCAAGATCTGGAAAAAACGTCACGCAAGTCAATGCTTTCGTGTAAAGTATGAATCAACATTACTTACGGAGACGATCATCACTGCGAACCAAAATGATTAATTGTACAATATTGTTGTGCTTATCGTTACATTTTTGTTTTTCCCGTAAAACTCCCTCACCGCTGTTTTTTGTTGTTGGTTCTTCTCTTCGTATTTCTTCAATTTTTGATTTATAATTTTTTTTTATTATTTCACTTTTCATGTACTGTGTATGTAAAAGCCCTCAGGGCGTTAAAATAAATAAATAAAAATTTCATGATTTATTTTCAGATCTTCTAATAGTCATTTGATCATAATTGGCTGCATACCATCTTAGGGATCCACTTTATATTATGATTGTATAGAAAACAGAATATTTTTTTCGTTAGATTTTGCCATACATTGTCTACTTTAATAACAATTTAACTAAAAATCTGAAACAATGATAACCAATGATTCAGTCATCAAGAATGTCGAATCAAGTAGTAACCATCGGCAAATTATTAGGCCGCTTTTGCACATAAGGATGCGTCGCCCCTGTGACGCCTGTACGTATATCACATACTATATTCATGACAGCTCATTCCGGAAGTTTTCCAGTCCAAAAAGCTCCTGATTTTGTCAACTTTGTAATGAATTATTTATCGTCCCTTGTTATCGCCGCTATTAGGCTGTCAAGCAAGCTTTTAGATACACGACTCGTTGGCAATTAGATCATGATTTCATTAAGTATAGTAATCACATGACGGAATGATTGTGTAGTCGGAATAAACTGCGTATTCATTGGCTCATTCATGGCATTCCGTTAGAAATAGTAACCATTGTGAATCATTCGACTATAGGAAAACAATTGTTGCGGAAGTATGATTTACAATTGTATATTTTTTTTATCTGGTACTCATGTTAATCAGTGAGAAATAGTTAGGATGCAGGCGATTTCCCCAGTTAGTGTATATTGCTGAATTAATTACCGTCTGTATCCGTGTTAATTTTTTTTTAAGTTACTTAATTTTACGCCTGTCAATCCCGAATTTTTTTTTATCAGCTACTTTGCGTTAAGTTTTATTTCTCTTTTCATTAAGCACCCCTTTTCGAAATATTTTTTCTTAAGGAAAAAAAATCTTCTATGACACATTCATTACTTTCAGTAGAAAAGCGAAAGCTATTTTTCTGTAAATATTTATACTTTGACTTATTTTCTAGTTTTTCTTTATGATTTAAAATAACTTTAAATATTGTGTGAATGTTTCTTTATCTGTTGCTCATGTGAGAAATAGTTAGAATACAGGCGAATTCCGTAGTTAATGTTATTATATTATTTTGTTAATAATGAAGTGCTGTCTGTATTTGTGTTTGCTTCCTAATATAAAAGGGGTTTATTGTATTTTATGAAGTTGAATGGATGTTTAAAAGATCCATAACTCGCGACGAAAACGATGTAGATAATTCAAAATAGTTCCTTTGATTAAAAAAATTTCGATGAAAAAGTCATGCTAATTTTGTGACGCTAAAGCTCATCGTTCCAGAGTTCTCGCTGGATTATTCTAACAGATTTTTTGGAGGTTATCCAAATCATCCAGTATTTCGTTAGTGAATTTTCGTACTTAATATAATTTTGAGCAAGTGATGCATGTACCCACTTACTGTTCCTAGTTTCTTCTTGTACCAAAGTAAATGAAAAGTTAACAAAATACTCCCAAAGCTCTTGCTCTGAACTTTTCGGGACGTTTTACCAAGTTTATTCTTTGTTTAATTTTAACAACCAAACTGTTTGCTAAATAATCGCTTTAAGAGACCAATTAACAAATTCGCCGGAATTGAAAAGCAAATTCAAACTATTAATAGGAGATTTCCCCTCGAAAATCTTTCCATAAACTTGGAGCTTAAATAAAAGCGACTCTCGCTATTTGCATTGCGGGCTAATGAGACCAGTACGTTGGAGCTTTCAGAGTATATTTACGTGTATTGCAGGGGGAAAATAATTTATTCATGGGGTTCGCAGCCACAGGTTGGAAGTTCTAGGAGGAAGGGTTGCAGCTCGTAACTCCAGACTGGAGGTCGTATTCACTAAAGATTGCTCTCGCACCCAACAACTACAAGGAAAATAAACTGTGACAGTTTGCAGCCAGCGCGTGTACGAGTTACCACTCGGCAGTTACCCACATAATTACTCCCAGAATCGGTGAATAATCCCAGCGAAAGACTTAACACTTCATTGGCTTTTAAATGAGCAGTGACATTTGTTTAAAAATTAAATTGTGTTGTCAAACATTCTACAATTTATTGGTATTTGAAAAACGCTTTCCGTTTTATTATTAAAAAGCACAATGTTTTTCGTAATGCTTCATAAGTAACCACCCGTTTTACCACCCCCTTTCTTATGGAATAATTTTAAAACATCAAAAGAACTACATAATATTATATCGTTTTGAAAATGGAACGAATTTTTAAAATTTTATAACTGACGATAGGAAGACGGCTGTGAGCTGAAAATAGTTACGTTAATTTAGATATCTCTAACGTAAACTTCTATGTAAAAATCATAATCAACTGTACCTTGAAAATATATAAAGTCAAACTGGGTGAATTTATCGTATGATGCGAAAATTTTAATTACTCATTTTTACTGTCTTTATGACTCGTATATTGCTTATTTTTTCTTTTGTTTCTATTTATAATGTAGTATGTATGTAACATTGTTTATAACTGCTCAATTAATGGAACTTAATTAATTTTTCTAATGTTCATTTAATAATGTAATAAGGAACTCCTGTGAAAAATATTATGGGTATATATATTAATATAGATCAACAAACGACGATTCTTAATACATAACTTTTATTATTCATAATTGTACAAAGAATTTATAAATCGTTATTAAAAAGAGAATAAACAATTATCTCATCAAAACACCTTGTCATGTTGGTACCATTGCATTTGGAACACCTGACGTCACGTGTTTATTCTGTTTTTGAATATGTATGGACAATTTTATTTTTCGATTTTGTTTTGTATTTTAAATTTGTATTTCTTTTAGTTTTGGAGAAATTTAATCTTAATTTGGATGAATTTAAGCTCTTTAATTGTTATTGAATATAAAAAAACTAAAATTAATGATTTAAATTAAAGCATTCACGAGCAAAAAGATTATCAATACGAATATTATGATAATGTTATTGCTATTACTATTATTATTGTTTAAGTTAACGTTTCTTAAAAGGTACAAAATTTTATTACTTATCTATGGCTATGGTTTACCATGAATAGAATATAAAATTGTTTACGGTAAAGCTCATCCTTGTTTTGACATTTGACATTATAACTTCAAAACTGATCAAAACCTTGAAAAACCTTGGCCTTTGAAAATTATTTTAAGTATGAAAACTTCAAAAAAAAAACTAAATATACTGGTATTTAAGTTTGAACGTCATTATTAATAAAAAAAATGGGCTGGAGTTCCTTATTGTTTAATTCTCAAAAAACAAAATCCCCTAAGCTCACTTCTGGCGAATATTTACTGAAACAAAATCAAATATTTTTTTCTGCTTCACAGTTAGGTTTGGCGAAATAAAGCCCATTTTATACTCACGTTCTAATAACGTTCTGTATAACAACGGCCATTTAAACCTAATGAAAAAGTTGAAAAAAGTCCATTCTTAGTTTTATTTGGCAAAGTGGTACCCCATCCAATTAGTTTTAAGTCTATTGCCTCAATAAGCTTGGAACATGTATGAAGATGAGGATTTGTAGATCGAATAAATAAGATAAGGAATAATACTATAAGGTCTATATTGTTACCCTCTATGATTGGGGGGAGGTTTGTGCTATATTTCTGGCCTATTAAACTCTAATTAGATATGGAACATTTAAGATAAGATGGGCAACTATCTTGTCTATTGCAGAATCTATGTAATAATGTATAGGGACTAGTACAGGAACATGTAATGATATTTACAGTAAGAGACAACACACACTGGTAGATTTTTCATTGTGAGTTCACGGTTTTCGAAAAATATGAAATTAGCAGTTAAATAGTTACTTCTAGCGCCAGTAAAAAATATAACTAATAATAAATAAGTATGAAGATGAATCTACTTGCAAAAATAGGCTGATATTTGGCGTGTATCATTCATTCACATTAATACAAAGTCTCACACATTCTCTTCTGTTATTCCGACTTCTGAAATGACCCGATTATTTGATTCACTTGATCGTGTCATATCTTCCTCGGACGTCCCTGGCTTCTTCTTCCATTCACATTCGCGTCACATATTCTTCTTACACTCGTTTTTTCGTTCATTCGCTCTACGTGCCCAAACTATCTTAGCCTCCCTTTTTTAATCTTACTCATTACGTTGACATCAGCCTTGCGTTATTTACGAATCTCAACGTTTTCACACGTTCGTATGTGGCTTTACTACACATTCGCCTCAAAGATCTCACTTCAACATCATTCAGTCTATTTTAATCCTTCCTCTGCCAGTTTGATGCTTCACTGTCATTTATCAGGATTGTTCTTATAATGCATTTTTTATTTTATTTTTAAGGTTTCTAAGGCGCACAATTTAAAATATGTATTTCCAATAGTATATTTAAACGGATTTTTTTTTCTTTGTTATGGCCCGTTTCTTATAAATGAGTCACCCTGTGAGTCACTCTTGCTAACCATGTTTCCTTATTTGGACTCCTCCCCCACCTAACACTATCTGATTTACTTCTGCACTTGTATAATTAAACTTAGTTTTTAAAACGCTAGTTGATACAGATGTGTCGAAACCGTTAGCAAATTATTAAAATCAAGTAAAAAATGTATTTTACTAAAATTATTCAAAAAGCAAACTTATAAATCACTCTTAAGGTGACCTTATTTACATGATCTTGCGGTGGTCCATCGCCCGGAAAGATGCTCGGTTAACAGTCAAACGGATCGATAATCGAGTTCGATTCTCACTGCGAGTCCGACAGACTGCATTTCAACACGAGTTATGTTTATTAAAAAATCATGTACTATCAATTTAGGGGTACGTGATTCTATCGAATTTTATGTCTTTAGTCGTTATTTAAGTAAAGTAGCAACAACTATTTTTAAGTGTACTTGAATCCACTCGGCAGTACCTACCGATTAAACCTTCCCTTACGGTTTTAGAAAATTCCTTAATCTCGGGTGCTGTGCACTCAATGTATACGGTACACATTTAGAAATTTGTAATTTTCCGTTAGATGAGAATGAATTAATAATATTTATTTTTTATGAAAATCTTTATATTAATAGTACATATGTAAAATATTGCGTAGAAGTACTGAAAACAAAGAAAAACCCCCTAAAATATTACTGAAGACCGCGCATCATGGTACGGTGAGTGAAAATTCATTTTCGTCTAGCTCAATATTGCACCAATCGGCACGTTATCAAAGCACACAGACAAACGTGTATACGAGTATTAACAATTTTTTCCCGATTTTTCGACCAAACGTTTTTTTTTTCTTTTGCGTTCTATAAACACATTCTAATTACTCCATTCAATACATTAACGTATTGCTGAGAAACACCTAAAATATGAACTCTGAGTTGAGTATATTTACAGACATACTAAAGTTATTAGAGACACGTCAAATAAGTTGACAGCACCGGCAAGGAAGGGTTCATGGCCATTTCGTTAAATAGAAAATGCCGGTTACTTCAGATGTAATACAATTTAGGTATATTTAAGGCGTGGGTAACATTGATGGCTTATATTATTATCACGTCGGGCATTATACGGTGCACTCGGCCATTCCGTTGTACAATCCCAATTAATGGCCAGAGAATTATTATTGTCGCCAATGAAAGGCCATGAATGACGCTATCCATTCATTTCGTAGTAAAACGTCACTGGGATGGGATGGTGTGGTTTGTGAAGTCGTGGGACAGACTGGCCCGGGGGATACCTGCAGTTTACCTGTGGGTCCATGTCAGACTAGTTTTTGTTTTATTTTTTTTATTTTAACTTCATGACATGGGCCCTGATGGAAGCAAGTAGGATACTGGGCGGATTTATTAACGTAGGAAAGAGGTGAGCTCCCACCACCTTGATTTTGGAGAGACCAAGGAAAATACAAAAGCCACCCATTTTTCGGGTTACTAATAACCCTATAGTATTTGATTACCTCCTGCTTCTATCGTTATAAGCGGAAAATATTAATTGTGCAGTCATGGAGGACTAGCAGATGATTGAGTCCACAACGCCTTGGTGGGAACTCAACGCATTTGTTCACTCAGCCACTAGCTGGCTATGTTGCCTTAATAGGGTATTTTAACGAACTTTGGATACCATTATAATGAGCGGTAGATTTAAAATTAATTTTCCTGATTCTGATAATTGCACTAAAAATGTGTAATATTTTCATTCATAAACTGATTTTAAAAACGATCTAAAACTCCAAATTCCCAAACGGTTCGAACTGGCTACAACGTCATTACGATGTAGAAAACGCTACTGGCTCGTAAGACGGTTGTCACTCTCGTTAGTCGGCGTGACATCAACAACGCCATATATACGAACACAAACGAACATGTCGTTTAGGCGGCAAATCACAAATGGTGCATTTTAAATCGTGTTGGAAAACTTATTCCTTAACATAAAAAACAAGTAAAAATAGCATCAGTATAATAATTTTTTTATAATTGTCATCGACAGTAAAAAAAAAACAGTGAAAATACCCCATTCGACAAATATCAACCTGGCACTCTTTTGGCCCGGCAATGCACCCACCGATGCTGAAGAGATTATAGAGTGACGCTGATTCTTCGAAGTATCTTCTATTGAAATACAGGTAGAAGAAATACATTATTTTCACCTGGCATTCTTTTGACAGATTCCTCTGTTTAAATGGACAGAATGCAGAATCCTAAGAATATTGTTACGATTGCATTCGGTCCATTAAGACAAAGGAATCTATCAAAAGTATTTATTCATTTTGCAGAGCAAATACAGTTTTTTTCCGATACATAATACCTATATCTAGGAACTTCAGATTACACTAGATTACGATTGTATACAGAATATTAGGTAGTAACGAGCAAAATGTGTGACACGTTAAGATTCTTAGAAAAAAGGATTACGATAGAAGTACCTACACATCGCCGCAGGAAAGCAATACTGCTGTAACCACCACTACCTACAAAAATTCTCTGTATACACCATTCCACAGTTTTTTTTCTACGACTATCTATCTGGGTCCCGTGACTCTACAATGAAAAAATAGACCTGTATGACATTTTTGTCAATATTACGTTTTTTAATTGATATATAAGCCTCAAAATCCGGCGATTTTTTACATGGCTTTGGCTGTTACAGCAATATTGCTTTCCTGCGACGATATGTAGACTTTTGTCGAATATACAAAACTAATAATAAGTGCATAATATTAATTATCCATATTAAAAGTGATTGTATGCAAAAAAATTAAAAAAATAGGCTGCAATGATACATACTCGTATATGTATACCATCCTGACATCGGGTGAATCATTTTATAGTGCAACTGACAAAAATAGACCGGAACGAAGCCGTTTTCAATGTTTCACGTATTTCCAATGTTCGTCAAATTTTGATCGACAGTCTGTCCCTGTCCCAGACTTTAAAAAAAATCCTTCTGCAACCGATAACTGAAACAATGAATTTGATAAAAAAAAATAGGATGTTCAAAATATTTCATCTTTTAAGCATAAAATTATTCCCGGGTTTTCACGTCGTTCAAAGTTAATTGATAAAGTTTGATGTTGTTTTTATGTGTAGGATCCTAATTCGAATATACGCGTCGTAAATGATAGCTTTTCTGTAGTTATATTGCGTGGTACTTATTACCGGGCTTGGGTAGTGGATATCATAGAGTTATCAACTAAGAGATGAATAACACATGGTGTGGAATGATTCAGGAGTTATGTAAGCATATCTTGATTAAGAGGGGAAGGGTCGTCGGAGAGGGATAATTTAAGTAATTCGAAATAATAATAATATGTATATATTTTTTTTTTCATATGAAGCTGTAACTTGGTGAGGTGACATTATAATTTAAAAAATAAAACAATAACTTTGTTTTACATCACTTTTATTTATACTTTAGCCGACCGGGTTTCGCTACTACCGTAGCTTCTTCAGGGCAGTATACAACTAAACTATGAACTAAGATGCACATGTGTTATAGATTGATACAAACAGGGGAGTGAATGGCCAAGGGTGGGAGATCAGTAGATACCTGCTGAGAAGGGTGTGTACTTTGTTTATTGGGAATAATTTAAGGATTGGACTTTTATTAAAATTTATTTGATTATTTATGAGTCTATTATTAGTGTTTTTGGCTTTCCTTATTTCTAATGCCTCTAAGTTATCCAGTCGAATGCCGGTTCCATTTTTATGAAGCAAACTAGTGCCTGTATTTTTTTATTTACTTTAAGGCATTTTACCAAATATAAGATATACAGTTCCGATAAAGTACTTTTTAGTATTTTGATTAACGGGAGATTGTTATTTAAAACCTTATACTAAATTTACAGTTAAGGTACTTACATAATGTATACACACATATATATATATATATAAATATATATATATATATATTTATATATAAATATATATATATATAAATTTAAATTAAAAAAAATAATATAATATAATAAAGTCGTATTTTTCAATCTTACCACTCTAGCTCACTCAAAAGTTACGATCAGCCACTGCCGAGAAGGAATTAAAAGAAAAGAGTAGGTGGTAGTTCAATTTTTTCATAAGCACTAAGTTTAATGTTTTTTTTTAAATGCGAATTACAAAGCTTTGGTCAAGTTTATAAAAAACGTGCCGGTAAAGTTTACAAACATTTTTTTTTCTGCTTTTCTAAATTATTTTAATATTTTGTAAAACATACGTAGGACGGTCAGAAAAAAAAAACAAATTTCTGATTTGATTAATGTTAAGTCTATTTAAATATTAAAAATACGCGATAAATATTTTTACATAAAAAATCGTATTGCATAATAATATTATCATTATTCCGAGTTAATAAAAAAATCCCTCTCCGACGTTCCTCCCACCCTTAAAATCAAGCGGAGAGAATCATTTTGTACATCTATTTTGGTTCTGAAGTGTATGTAATATGAGCACAAGTCAAATTTACTGGGAATGCGTTGAGTATACCCCTGTATATTATTTCTATGACGATCTTTAGTTTTTTGTAATATTTTTTTATTAGCATTAGGTACGAGATAGTGGACTTGGGAGTCTCATGTCATTTCTTTTGAGCTTCGGTGAGACCGTCCATATGGCTGGTCACCCAGCCGAAACCTAAACTGGGACACTGCAAAAAAACTTAAGTACAAAACTGTCCCCAAATTGTCATATGTTTATTATATTGCTTGTGAAAGTACTGAACAACACACCAGTAATATTCACGCTTTATTATTTTTTTTGTTACATGTATTTAATACGTACATTGCAAAACAAGATTTAAAAAATCGCTATTTAAATAAGTAATATCTTTAAAAATGTACACACATAAGTATGTATAAATTAAAAATAAAATAAAACCATCACACGTCGCCACACTAGCGTATCACGTAATATGCACTCCGTCTCGTTTCATCAGCACCGTACAGAGGAGACGGAGGAGTGATTCGTTGTGAAGTGTAGCAGTGTGATCAGTGGCGGCATGTCATAGAAAAAAGTCATCGGACAGCAAAAAGATATCTACTTTTTTTTACTCCAAATAAACTGTTTTTTAAATAATTTTTTATTTAATTTATTATTTATTAAATTAAAAGAAATACATAATTATTTCACTTTCTTAGCTTAACTATATATATATTATATTAATTAACTACATACATAAGTAGTATTCTTAACCTATTTAGGAATCGTTGAGTGAAATCTGTCGTAAACGTACCGATACAGCCTGTATATATATTATAACGATATATATTATCCATGTACATGGATATAAAAATATATATAATAAAAAAATAAAAAAATTCACATAGGCATGGTAAGTGGATGGATATACTTGGGGCAAGTTAAACGCATTATCCATTATATATGTTTTTTTACACAATACATTAATATTTAAATCACGTCCTTTATAGTAATAGCGGTATAATAATAAAAAAAAAATTAAAAAAAAAATGTTTTTTCATCGAAATATACGGTGTTATTGAAGAAAATGTAGTACACAGAATACATTATGTGACAATTTTTTCACAGTTTAATAGAAGTGTTGGAGCTCCAAATCTCACGATCTAAGTTACGTTGCTAGGTAAAAATTATCTCATTAGCCTATGGTTTTTGCTATTTCAGTCAAACAAACAGATTTCTGCTGTATTTAATAAAATATGAATTCTACAAAAGTCTTATTTGCTCACAATACTTCGGACCCGTTGGGACTATAGCATTCTCGTTGGGGTATGTCGTGAGGGTTCAAGAAACATGAAAAGGGAAGGATATGGGAAAACTAAGGCTGGGAAGTACCTGAATTTTCAGATATTATCACCAAGCATTTCAAGCCGCTATGCGATTGAATGGTGTTCTTTCAATAAGGCGACACTGAGAGTATCTTGCACTGTGATATTCATGTAATACATGTTTATATTATATAATGCAGTTATTGTGGTATCAGTTTTTTAAGAACAATCGGCAATATGCGGTTTGTATTGATTTTGCGTTTTGCAGGAGAACAGTGACATTAAATTTAATTGTAATAACTTATTGAAGCTTATAAACCTCATTGCAATATTTAAAGATTGAAGATTAAACAATTAAATAACTTTCTGGTAAATCAAATTTTATGATGTTATTATTAAGTTCTGAAGGTATTTTAATTTTTAATTATTTTTATAGCTATTTCGACATTCCACGTCATTTTCAAACTGTGGATAGGCCACATTGAGACGACTATACGATTTTATTTACTCCTAACCAATTTTAATTTGGACGATATTTAAAATGTTTTATTACCGGTAAAACCGTATTTTTTTGAAAATAATTGTGATAATTATAAATGCTCTGCTCTGTGAGGTACTGAGAGTTGAAAGCTGTTTTCCAGACATAATGTGTTTTCTTAATTGTTTTATAATGAAGAGATTGCTATTTAAGCCAATGAATTTAATGTGTTTGGTGTCTCCACGAAAATTTTTGAGGAATTATAATTTTCCTTACTTTATTAATTAACGTTACAGTAGCATAATTCGTTAGTTTATAAATGTATAAATGCTGAAGTACGTAGATTTAAAATAAAATAAAAAGTCGCATAAGTAAGTCGTCTCAATGTGGCCAACCACAGTTTAAAAATGGTTTTCAACGCCGAAAAAACCGTAATAATAATTATTTAGTAACTAAAATACTAGCAGAACGTAAAACGAAAATTATTAAATTTGATTTAGTTCTAATCTGACGGCCTCCGTGGTCGAGTGGTAAGGCTCTCGACTGCGAATATGAAGGACGCGGGTTTAAATCACCATTCTTATTTGAAACGTTGCTTGAAATGGCTTTTAGCCGTGTTTGATGACCAGATCTGAATAGCAAGGTATTTACCCATTTTTCTCTTCCCCTTCTCCTTCCTCTCCCTACTACCTTCAGCCTCACAAGATTCCCCAATTGAGGATGCCATAGTCTCACTGGCTTCAGACTATTGGGAGCAGTTGGGACTCTTGTGCGGTATTCACGTAAAAAAAGTTTAAAAAATAATGTCGTTCTACCAATTAAACACAATAACAATCAATAATTGAAGATAATATTGAATATTGATAATTCATAAATTAAAATACAGTATCGATAAAAAAATTATGGAAAGCAATAGAGTGGTATTAGTTAGTGGAACGCTTGTCTCGGATATACTGAGAGGTTCGGGGTTCGAGTCCCAGATGCGACCGTTACCTATTTGTTTTCTGTCTTTTTTCTGTTTCATATTTCATTTGAGAACAGTAACGGTTTATTACAGGCGGTTATTCGGTGTGAAGTCCGGTGAACTATTATTTGAAATGTTCACGTGTTTCCCATTGAAACGTTATTAAAACGCACTCTTCACACTAACTCGCCGTTTATTATTGGTAAATGAGGCCATTAAACGACTGTACCGCTTTATGATGCAACCATTTGTTATCATGCGTTGATCGTAAATATACTGTACCCACTTAGTAATGTGTATAAACTATTAGTTGGTTATACAGGGTGCATCAGAACGTACCTGACAAACTTTAACCAGTGATTCCTGAGCTCATTTTCACTAAAAATGTATCTTGCGTTTTGGTCTCCAATGACTAGGGTCGGTGCGGGGGGTTGGCGTATACTCTCCTGAAAAAATAATTATTCCATTTTTGAAACGTGTTGTACTTTTTAACTCTGCATAAACAAAACTCTGTTTTCATCTTGGCAAGTCAAGTTACAGATAAATCATAATAAAAAGATTCTTGCTTGTGTAGGGGTGTTCTGGGTGGATAAAAATATTATTATTTACCCTTTTTACGCTTTAAATATCGATAGTAAGTCATTTTATTTTTATTCTCTCATAGACGGCCTCCATAGTCGAGGGGTAAGGCTCTCGACTACGAATCCGAAGGTCGCGGGTTCAAATCCCGGCGTGCGCCAGTAAATTTTATTTAATTAATTTGTGCTATTTCACAATTAATTTATTTAATAATATATAGTATATTTTCGTACGTTCCAGAGTGGAAGATACTCTCAGTATCGCCCTGGTGAAAGACAACCATTCACAATTGAAACGTTGCTTGAAATGGCTTTTAACCATGTTTGGTGACCAGATCTGAATAGCCAGGTATTTCCTCACCTTCCTCTTCCCCTTCTCCTTCCCCTCCCCAATACCTCCACCCTCACAACATTCCCCAATTGGGGATGCCATAGTGTCACTGGCGTCAGACGGTTGGGAACAATTGAGACTCTTGTGCGGTATTAATATAAAAAAATATATATAAAAAAATGCTAGGGTAGGGTACCGTATTAACATTTTTTCCGATTCAAGGTTTCTATAAAGATTATTATGTAAAAAAAAATATTGTTTGACTGGTTAATGGTTTACCACAACCAGATTTTATTTTTAACTCCATTTGAAGAGAAACTTATCTAATTCGACTTTCAAATTACGGCGAAAATATTTGAAGATTATGACAAACGTCGCTACGTATCCAGTATTGCATGGTTATTGCGGGGGAGAGGGGACCGCGGGCGGATGTTTCAAACTAGTTTGAATCAGTTTTAAGCGTGCTCCCGAGACTATCGGTGTGCACAAATACATTCATACGTGTGCTCTTTAGAATGATTTTCCTTTACATCCCTCTATTTTTCACAGGAAAATAGCAGTAGTAACGTAGTAAAAGTAAACAGGATTAGTAAGGAAGTATAAGAAAATAGTAACAGAACATCAATATTAAATTGACGTACACCTATTATAAGTTTAGTAGATTTTTACAATCATCGAAATCATAAATACTTGAAACGACACCGATGAACAACATTAAAATGTCCGAGACTTTATAAATAGATAAGGCTCCCCGTTCGTGGAGCCAAAACGCTGTAAATTATCTGCTGTAAAAGTGATTTTAAAAAGTTATCAACTTATTTACGTCTGGACTTTTATTACTTGATTTATGGCCAAAAAAAATAGATATGAGGAACTAATTTATATGATTTATAAATCATGATATCACGTACATATCCGGCTATCTGCGTTTCCCCTTGAAAAGCGAAAATTTATTTCATTCGTTTACTTTTGATCGACATGCATTGTTATTTTATTTTATCTCTGATCTGTATGTGTGTTTAAGTAATACCATTAGATAGAAATGTGTCAGTATTTACTGTTGTTTTGCGCACTTAATACTCGATTAAAAATATTTATTCATTTTATCACACCTTATCTGGAATCTAGACTCTTCTTGCAAATCTATGATAATTTGCACTGTGCTGACAATATTGTCAGTTTTTAGAATGTTGTATCTTAACTATAAAGCAGAAAATCTGTATCACGAAGCAGTTAAACCCATCGATTGGTAAGTTTTGGCGTCAGGAAATTCACACCACTTTTTCTGTCTGGAATTTCTATATTTTTGAAATATGTATGTAGGTATCTGTCAAGAAATAAGACAAGACATCTTATTAGCCTGTTTCATATTTTTTACGTGTTCAGTTAGCCATTAGTATGTGTTAGTAACCTAATATTTGCCCCTCCATATTACAAGTAATGATACACAAAAACGTATAATATAATATAGATTTAGAAAAAAGGGAGTGCGAAGAAAGACGTTTTGGGTAGAAAAGCAAGAAATATGACATTTTTCAGTAAATTGCTTTCTATTGTCAATAGAAAGGTTGCCTATGCATTTAATGATATTTGTCCTCTAGTTAGAGGACATATAATATCAAATTAAAGCATTGATGCACAACCCACGGTCCTCGAATCCTTTTATGCGGTTCACCTGGCTAACAAAAATTAAAACATTAATTTATTGTTTTTTCAATAAATGCATAATTATTTTGTGGCGTCATTATTAAAATAATGAATATGATATTTTTTGTTTACATCATTTGTTTTATATAAATTCCATCATGTTTCGGAAGCGAAGCTTCCCTCATCAGGATACACAGTCTTCTTATTTATATATTATAAAATTGGTGTTAACAAAGAATTTCATATTAATTTCATCAATCTATTGGTTTAACTTTGGGAACAGATTTTTCTCCTCTTTCGCTTTCTTTTTGTGCCCTATAATTCATGTTTTTTAACGGGTTCAGACTTATAGGAGTACATTTAATGGTTTCCTTTTTTTTACAAAAATATGAAAAGGTGTCACGAAAGACTTATCTGTCTTCAATATTTTGATTCAGTGGCCCAAAATTTAAAGGAGTACAAAATGATTTTTGTACTCCTTTAAAATTGTCAAGTATGTGTCTTTTGCGTTAGCTAACGCATGTTAAATCGGCCATAAAAAGCACATTTTGACAATTTGATAGTCCGCATCGCGCTAATAAGTTAAGTTTTCCGTTTACTTTAAGAGACAGATGCGTAACGCAAACGCAAGAGATGACGCCACGTTTATGAAAACTGTCAAAATGTGTTGGCAGCTTATGACCGATTTAACTAGCGTTTGCTAACGCAAAAGATACAGATTTAACCCCCAGAATAATAAAAATCGACAGCATTTTTTGATTTGACCTCGGAGACGATTTTTTATCGTCTACGAAATTTTTGATGGACGTTCTGTGATTGATTTACTAAATTATTGCCGTTTTACAGAATACGAAATGGCTACCCGATCAATTTTTTTAAACCTGACCTTTAATTCATGTATTAATAATGACGCCTCAAAGTGAATACCAGTCTTTAGAACAAATGAAATTATTTTTTCTCTGGCATCTAGAGATATAGCGTTGCAGGTTGTCAGAATAAAGTAGACGAGAAGGGAGGGTGCTGCGATCGTTTAATTGATAACACCAAGATAGTTGAAAGCAGTTGCAGCAAAATATTATGGAACTTAAAAAAAAACACTAACACTAATATTTTTGATATCGATAAGAAACTTTTTTCAGAAATGGTGGTAATATTTCCTGAAAGTGGATAATTTTGCGAGTGTTTTCGAAATGCACGTATCAAATAAGGTATTGATTAGACGTTAAAATGAAATAAAATAAAAATCAATTTGAAAAAAGTGTACTATAAAAAAAAAAGTTAATTTTTATTTATTTTTATATGAATACCGCACAACCGTCTGGAGCCAGTGAGACTATGGCATTTCCAATTGGGGAATGTTGTGAGGCTGAAGGTATTGGGGAGGGGAAGGAGAAGGGGGAGAGGAAGGTGGGGAAAAGGGGTAAATACCTGGCTATTCAGATCTGGTCACCAAACACGGCTAAAAAGCCATTTCAAGCAACGTTTCAATTCTGAATGGTGGTCTTTCACCAGGGCGATACTGAGAGTATCTTCCACTCTGGAACGTGCGCAAATATACTATATATTATTTTTAAATGAATTAATTGTGAAACAACACAAATTAATTAAATAAAAATTACTTGCGCACACCGGGATTTGAACCCGCGACTTTCGGACTCGTAGTCGAGAGCCTTACCCCTCGACCATGGAGGCCGTCGAAATTAAATCATTTTTCCCGTCCAGTCAACCTTTTTCATTAAAACATCGGTGTTGCCATACGTAATGGAAATTTTCAGTTCCAATTTATTAAATTTCTATATTATATAGATATTTGGTAGGTATCAAATTCATTTGACAGGTATATATACCTACCGACTACGACAGTCGGAACGTGTGTACAGTATTCACATAAAACCAAAATTAAAAATCTACACTAGCGACGCCACCGATTGAAAAGCTAATGTCAAGTTGTAGTTACCCTACCTACCCCCCGCGGTAGGAATTGATTGAGAATTGATAAAAAGGCTAAAAAGGTTGTGCATCACTCTATTAGAGGTGGTAATAATTTATGACTAGAAAATTTTCAAATGCTTGACAGTGACATTTTTCATAATAATAAATGTATTGTTTGTTTGCTAAACGTCCTACACTTGAAATAACATTCACTTAAATTCTATAAAATTGAGAGTTTAATTTATACCTCCAGGTAAATACGCAAAAACGAAGGAACCAACATGACAGACATGTATTTAACGTTCATTTTTCATTCGGACATTAAAATTTATGAGAATTTTTTGAGGTCGCTTAACGAATTCGTACAATTTGCATGTCAGGCGCCGAATTATACGACGGTCTTGATGTTTGCATACTGGATTGGGTACAGTGGGTACAGTGGGTACAGTGGGTACAAGGCTCCCCTCGGAGAGCTACCGAAATCTCTGCGTAATCGATCGACCGTGGCGATAATGATGAGAACGGGGAATGTTACGGTGAACAGAAATACGTTTCGAGTGCTTTTTATTTCGTTTTTTGGTATACATTTAACAACGCAAATAAATATATATTTTTGATTTATCCGTAATACGTTACACAAAATCGCTCAGTCCTAAGAACTTTAAACATGTTGATAAAAAAAAAAACTATGTTATTTCGAGGGTTGTCGCAATAGCTCCACAATTAGAACAGGGAAAGGGAAAGTAACGGTAATTAAAAAAAAAGTGTTTTAATTAAGTACTATAAAAGATACATTAATATTTATCATGTTAAATTGTTAAGAATAAGTATATTACAATAATTTATTATATTCACAGTACTCCTCACTAGGGATTTCCAGTTCCAAGGCGGATTGTAGGTTGTTGTGATGGTGTTTCTGATACTTATGTTGTCTTAATAATGTTTGTGATTTCTTCATCTTCATGTTTACTTAGCTATATTTTGATATTGTTTTTGAACTTTTGTATCTCCGTGGTATTTTTACTATCATTTGATGGGGTCTTATACACTTTTGTAGCATAAAATTTATTGTTTTTATGACCAAAGGATGTATTTCGTCTTGGAATGCTTAGCAGTATTGAGGTTTTTGTACCTGTAGT
This sequence comes from Halesus radiatus, assembly GCA_022606495.2. Classification (NCBI taxonomy): domain Eukaryota; kingdom Metazoa; phylum Arthropoda; class Insecta; order Trichoptera; family Limnephilidae; genus Halesus; species Halesus radiatus. The sequence continues at coordinate 116,811 of JAHDVE020004381.1, read as the reverse complement.
TTTTGCAGTGTTGGTCAGTAAGTACTCATTGTTTCTTTTAAAATTGAGTGGACCTTCTTTTGACTAGTGTTTTATAATATGTTGAAGTAAAAAAAATTCTATTACGTTTCATAACCTTCCATTTCGTATGTTTTTCTAAGGCGCTTGGTTAGACAATCAATATTATTTCAATTAATAATAAATATTTTTCAATCAATAATTATTATTACTTCAATCAATAATTAATAATACTTCAATCAAATTTTCAATCTTATTTCAACCAATGATTAATATTATTTCAATCAATATTTAATATCATTGAAATCAATAATTAATATTAATTCAATCAATATTTAATATCGTTAAAATCAATAATTAATATGATTTCAACAAATAATTAACATTATTTCAATTAATAATTAATATCATTTCAATAACTAATTAATATTATTTCAATCAATAATTAATATTATTTCAATCATTTATTAATATTATTTACTGAAATCCATTTAATTCCATTTGACCACCGGCAAAATAAGTTGAAGCAAAAATATAAAATATTCAAATTAGGTCATTGAACGATTAACTCTCTTAAATAATTAAGCTTTAATTCAACGATGAAATGTGTGGTGAAATTAATAATACACGTGAATTAAATAAACAAACAAATATAAGCCAAAACGATGGTGAAAATAAAACAAAAGCATTTACAATTAGTGAAAAAAAAAACATTAAAAACACAAAAATGAGAGAAATAATAAATAATGTAATGGCAACTGATAATACTCATATTCTATAGTCGTAAGTATTGTGCAATCGTTGCCATTCATTTTTGATGGAATCTCCCGTTTTAAAGCAAAAAAAATCGTTATATTTGTTTGAAGGTTTCTGCTACACATTATACATACTTACCTTTTAGCGATTTCCATTTTATGTACCCGTTTAACAGGCAATTATTCTATATTATCACTTTTCGTCTTATCAGGTGAAAAACCGCGTGCTCCTTAAAAATGTAAAACATCTCAGACACATGAATAGTTCTTTATCAGTTGAACGAACGATTTTTGTGTATTTCGGTGTTTTTTGGGCCAATGTAAACCAATTCTCTCCTTATCTTATCTGACGAAAGTTTATTCTGGTTGTAAACGACGCATTGCCATACTCAATGGTTTTGGCGCCCATTTTGTATTGTCGTTTGTATATTTTATCTGTTCCATTTTTACGCAAACGATGAAGTCATAAATTAATTTTATTAAAATTTTGCCATAAATATTTACACTGATTGAGTGTTTTATGGTTTGTGAAATCGGTTATGGTTATTTAAAAAAAATATGTATTTTTTATTAAACATTAATGTATTTTGTCTTTGTTTCAGGTAAACAAATATATTTTTTATAAATATAATGAGGAAGCAGTGGGTTGATGTTATTAAAACGAGTCATTTCGTAAGTGATTTTTTTTTATTGTGAACGATTTTATTAATATTTAATCATTGAAGATAATATTAACACATCCCAAATGAACCACGAAACAGAAAAAACAACAGAAATTAAAAAGATTTCAGTCGCATCTGGGACTCGAACCCAGGACCTCTACCTATCCGGGGTAACCGCTTTACCAACTTAGCTAATGAGCCCAGTTCAATTTACGCCATTTACACCGATATCATACTTCAAGTTCAAGACTTGTTTATATTATCCTCCATTTTTTATATAAATCCCATATTATTGGCTGCTATACTTATCCCAGATGCGACTGAAATCTTTTTAATTTCTGTTGTTTTTTCGGTTTCGTGATTCATTTGGGATATGTTAATATTATCTTATTCAATGATTAAATATTACAATGAGGTTTACAAACTTCAATAAGTTATAAGAAATAAATTGATTTTATAAATTTTTAATCGTTTAAGGATTTTAGTGCCAAAGTTTTACTTTATAAAGTTAGTTCCCGGCAGTGGCGTGGATTGCTCTTTGGCCAAATATAGGTTGTGTGTAATTTACATGTTCGGTTATGAATTGTGAAATATTTGAAAACGTGCGTTAAAGTTCCTTACCAAATTCATGTAAAAATACATTTTTACAAACAATTTTTAATTTATTTTTTTGTTCGTTTTTCTTATCGTAGGCATTGCTTTTCAGCCTTTTTGGAGTGAACGCCACTGCTTCCCGGGTACGCCTGAGTATTAACACATTATCTTATTGAATAATGTGGAAGAAACTGACGTACTTTAAGGCTATTCGTGGAATTTTCGAGTTTTGCTGCTTCGGGAAACGGATTATTAAACGAAAAAAGCTCTTTGCCTAAAAATTTTTTTACTTATTTTTTACAACTTAGGTAATATATAATCAGAACTACAAATTAACAAAAGCTAACAATTAAAGCTATACGCAATTATTAATATATGATATTATGTTCATAATTTGACGGTGATGTTTGTTGTGTATTAGTGTCTTAATACTTACCAAGTGTCTCTCGTTAAAGGTTGTCGCGGAAATTAAAAGAAAAGAAGGGTCACCATTTAATAAATATATTTCTCGACGCGCACAAATTATAATTCAGAAGGTTAATTCAAAAGCCAAAAGTGATGTAAATGCAATTAGCAAGTCACTAGGATGTACGCCTGTACGACCGATACAGTGAGGGGCAGGAAAGCGAATGAAACGTGAGCTCTGTGAATAACAGATCGTCGGTCGATTGTCTTTTGTTTGTAGGGATACCATATGTAAAAAAGAATATTATTCGAATAAATTTATGGCTATTAAGTTGCTTGCATATTACAATAACAATTCTTGTTACGAGGTGAGTTCTGCGAGCGCTACGAACGATTAATAACTATCTAAAGATATAGACATATTAAATAATATTCTTAACATGAATTTACGATTGAGATTCACTATAGACATGCATGCATCTCCCTCTCGTTACGAATTTATTATGGCGAGTGCTCCGGACAATAGTTATCCCTGTTCCAGAGACGCCGCAGAATCCGCCTGTTTCTGCTAAGACAGTCTGTTGTTGAGTTTCTTTGAGATTTCCTTTGATCCCGCGCATGGCAGGATCTCTTAAAATTATTTCCGAGAGATAGACTGCACTGAAGATTCCGAGTAGTTGCGCCGTCATTAGGCGACTGATGTGTATGGATTCGGCAGGCCTGTTGCAGACGTAAGATGGAGATTTTATAGGTTTTATGAGCTTACATTTGAAATATTAATTGGCAGATATGTTAGAACAGTACTTTAGGCACGCATAGGCATTACAGCGAATGTTGAGTCGAACACATTACCTACTCATCCAGGTATGCATTGCTTGCATAGAGCTGATTTAAACATGTTTTTTGACATGAAAACGAAAATTTCAGGTAATTTGAGAAAAAATCACTTTTAAAGGGGAGAGGGACGTCGGAGAGTTATTATTTATTAATTCAAAATAATCATAGTATTATTACGCAATTCGATAAACATAATGTTTTTAAATAGAAAAATATTTTATAAATTTACATAGGCTTAGCATTTATCAAAATCTAATCAGAAATATTACTTCTTTCTGACCGTCCCCTTATATGTTTTACAAAATATTTTTAAAGTTGAGAAAAGTATGTTTAAGCATTTATCGTTGCGTTTTTATAAACGTAACCAAAGATTTGTAATCCGCATTACAAAAAAAACATTGTTTTGCTATCCCTTTCTCGCTAAATACAACAAACATACATAAACAAGTCACAAGGCTGTTTCTCAGTGACGTTTGGAAAGAAACGTATTTCTTATGTATTTACTCTCGGAAGTGAATACATAAGAACCAATACACACAATCCTGATTTGTGTTGTTTGGCTCAACTCCAATTGCGCGACCCATAACTTAAGTACTACGCGGAATGCAAGTTACCATACTCTTATTTACTTACTTGTTTGTTTGTGTCCGTGAAAAACCACCGTTAACAAAAATATATATTCACTGAATAAGTGTTGAAAAAAAAAATTAATTATATCGTTTCGGACATTCTAATCTAATATCTTGGGAATTGCAAATATTGTTGCTTTTTAGTAAATCGCTTAAAAATTTCACTATTAGTATTCGATTTATTCGTACTACCTGTAAATAAAACTCATTCTGACAAGATTCTCCGTTGATTCAGTTAAAAATAAACTCTCAAATCGAAAACAGGTCAAAAATACGAATTTGTAGATGGATGGGTAGGAAGCTTCGCATTTCGGGCATGTTATTTATTTTTTTCAATTTTCTTTAAAATACCCCTTACAAAAAATGTGTCCTTAAAATTCAGTCCGACCGCTATTAGTCAGAGTAAAATCAGTAGGTACTTGGTACAGACGTTCATCGGTGGGTACCTATTCATTTCTATTTGGTTTATTGTGTATACTGATACCAACCCTGATGTATGGCAGTGAGGCATGGAACTGGCAGAGGAAGGACAAAAGTAGACTGAATGCTGTAGAAATGAGATCTTCGAGGCGAATGTGCGTTAAAACTATGTATGATCGTGTGAAAAATATTAAGATTCGCAAAGAATGCAAAGCTGATGTAAGTGTAATGAGTAGGATTAAGAAAGGGACGCTTAGATGGTCTGGGCGTGAAGAGTGAATGAACGGAAAAAGGAGAGTAAGGATAATATATGATCCGAATGTAAATTTAAGAAGTTGGGACGCCCTAGTAAGATATGGCGCGATCAAGTAAATCAAATACTTGAGTCGGGCCATGTCAGAAGTCAGAATAACAGAAGAGAATGTATGATACGATGTATGAATGTGAATGAAGAAAGAATTGTATGCCACGATCGAGTTGTATGGCGGTCCGTCCTCTCGGCCTACCCCTGCGGGGAAACGCCGTGTTGGTTAGTTAGTTATTTTTTTTTTTTATATGTATACCGCACAAAAGTCCAAAACTGCTCCCAACGTCTGGAGCCAGTGAGACTATGGCATTCCCAATTTGGGAATGTTGTGAGGTTGAAGGTATTGGGTAGGGAAAGAGGAAGGTGGGGAAGTACCTGGCTATTCAGATCTGGTCACCAAACACGGTTAAACGCCATTTCAAGCAACGTTTCAATTCTGAATGGTGGTCTTTCACCAGGGCGATACAGAGAGTATCTTCCACTCTGGAACGTGCGCAAATATACTATATATTATTTTTAAATGAATTAATTGTGAAACAACACAAATTAATTAAACAAAAATTACTTGCGCACGCCGGGATTTGAATCCGGTTTTATGTATATTTTTTCTTTAATTTTGTGCGAATTGTGCATGACTGTCATACATTCTTTTGATTTTATGTACGTTCGCACACATAATTAAAATGACAGCACCTACTCGTATTGTTCATTTAATAATTACTAATTCACCTTTCAAGCATCTTTATTTTTTGCTTGCGCAATTGTACAATTGCTCCACAATCACACATGCCCATGCAGGAACGTGTGGTGCCTTTTATCAGTACATTGATACAGGAGGTAGTAGGTACACCAGCCAGTTCAATGTGGTTCCACGATGGTGCGGTGTGGTATTGTTACGTGAACACCGCGGCCGCTCTTAATGCAACAATGCAAGACTGATTCCCATCGGAATCCCATCACAATGGGAGGATCGTGAACTCTGCCGCAATCCGAGTCATCTGGCTCATGGGGCCGGTTTATCACTACCGGATAAGTACGTAAATCATCGAAACTTACGCTTCCTAATTTGGCCGCTTAAGCCGATAATTGGAACTAGTTCCGGCGCTGTGAAACCTATCAGCTACTAGTGACAAATTCCATCTCTCAAATTTGTCATTTAAATAAATAATTGCATCTAAAATTTATGTTAATTCGTAATTGCCTAGTTTTACCAGTGCGGACTTTAATGATTCATCGAGTGATGAGGAATGTCGATGAATTTATTGATATATGATGATTTTTAATATCTAGTATGCTGCCTTTTGTATGCTGATGATGCGGTGCTGATTGCTAACAGTATGGAAGATCTACAGTCCCTCGTATCTTGGATGAACGAAGTATGTATGAAGAATGAGCTAATGATGAATGTAAATAAGTCCAAAGTCATGGTGTTTGAAAGAGAGAGTACGAAAACAGTATGCAATATAGTTGTGAATGATGAATACTTGGAGCAGGTAGATGAGTTTGTGTATTTGGGAAGTATGTTTAACGAGAGATGGAAAGACTGATAGGGATATTGAAAGAAGGGTGAATGCAGGAAACTCCATTAACGGAGGACTGAACGCGGTTGGCGCAAACAAAAAGTTGTCCAAGAAGCGAAGCTAGCAGTCCACAATGGAGTGCTGATACCAACCTTGATGTATGGCAGTGAGGCATGGAACTGGCAGAGGAAGGATGATAGTAGACTGAATGCTGTAGAAATGAGATCTCTGAGACGAATGTGTGGTAAAACCATGTATGATCGTGTGAAAAAATGTTGAGATTCGTAAAGAATGCAAGGCTGATGTAAGCGTAGTGAGCAAGATTAAGAAAGGGACGCTTAGATGGTTTGGGCATGTAGAGCGAATGAATGAAGAAAGGAGTGTAAGGAGAATATATGACGCGAATGTGAATGGAAGAAGAAGCTGGGGACGTCCAAGGAAGACGTGACACGATCAAGTGAATCAAATACTTGAGTCGGGCCATGTCAGAAGTCGGAATAACAGAAGAGAATGTATGAGACGTTGTATGAAAGTGAACGAAGCAAGAAGTGTATGCCAAGATTGAATTGTTTGGCAGTCCGTCCTCTCTGCCTACCCCTGTGTGGAAACGGCGTGATGGTGAGTTAGTTAGTTAGTAATCTTAAACACGGATTTAAATATCCAATGTTAGAAGACAGTTTGTTTCCAAAGGTTAGCCAGTCATAATTTCATGAACAATGCACAGATTCCAACAAAACAAACACTATTTACAATTAGGTTCCTCGCATATGGAACTACGCCGGTTTGTTTGGAGGACTTTATCAAAAAATCAACACTTAAATAAGGGCAGCGTAAAAATAAATGGCGGCAGTTGACGTTTCATACATCGCGGTGACATTTTTGTTTTTGCAAAGAAAAGAGAAACACGATTCTCTATCAAAATCGTAGACAAAACGCGTAATATTGGTGATTTCTATATTCTCTATGCTCTTATATGCCTATATGCGGACCTATATGCGGTTTTTTGCTCGTCGTCATAAAACCTTTAATCTGTACTAATAAACTGGCCCATAGTCAAGCGGACACTAAGATCCGTTCTGGGTACGATTGTAGGTTGGAGAAATGCTCCAGTTCAGTGATGGAGCATAGCTATGTAACCAAACTTAACTAAAACCAACATTATCTCACCTAACTTAATTAAACTTTAATTTCCTAACCTAACCAAGCTTACCTAAATTTACTCAACTATTCTTAAGTTTTATTAACTTTTCCTACCCTAATCTAACAATGTAATCAAAACGTATTTAATTTAATAAAATAAGTACATATTGCAGTAGAACATCGTTCGAAGTTGAAATATTTTTGTGATTTTTAAAAAAAATTTAATTCAACCGGTTTCGCATATATTCATTAATTCTTGAGGGTGAATAGTATATGGATTTTTATGCATCCTATACAAAATATTTATTTTTATTTGATACCGTTCAAAAGTTCCGAATGCCCTGATAAGTCGAACAATGACATGTTATTCCCCATAAGTTTGGGAATGTTAGGGTGTATCAAAAAGAAGAGAGGGAAGCATCTAGCTATTCAAATCAAAACAGATCAATAAACATTGAAAAGCCATTTAAAAAAATGATTCGACTCTCACCAGTGTGATTCCGAGAGTTTCTTTTACTTCAAGTTGATATTTTATGGGATGGTACTGAAAATCGGATTTATGGAAGAGTTTTGAATGAGTCAATTGAAACTTGAGAAACAACCTCTTTACTTCTAATAAGATTGAATTGTATCGTGCGACCCACACAAACAAACAGGTGATATCAAATCATCTGCCAAAATAATGACACATTACCAAGAAGTAAGAATTAATCCTTGATATAAAATTTCATTAACCCACATACACACAGGGTTTTTTTACGAACTCAACATTTTTCTTGATCATCTAGGGACGACTTTAAGAAAATGCGATGCATTTCTCATAATTTGCGAATGTTCTTAAAAAGGGAAAAAAACTAAAAAAACTTTATAGCAATATAAAAATGGGGAGGCATTTCTCCGGAGTGGTTGATTTGATCTTGGATCGTGACCTTGGTGAATCGGGTAATGAAGACAAGCAATGCCTATCGTATCGTCATGCGCTATCGATATATGAAAAGTATCGATTCCATGAAAAAGGAAATAATGTATGATGTAAGAATTGTCATGCCTGTCGGTCTGGGTGCGAGAACTTGTTCCAGGAAGTCGCACATTAGCTCATAATATATAAATATTCTTCTGCCGTTAAGAGTTCTGGTGTTACCTCTCTTTCTGTTACATGCTTAGTTTGTGAGAATGAGGAAGAGATTAAAGTGGGGCTCTCAGCAGCAGTACTGTAAATATTTCGTGATGTATGAGTACCATTGTACCTTATCGCCGTATTGTAAACACTAAATATTTTTGCTCAACTCTTATCAGAAACGAGTGTAAATTATTATGAAAGGTTTTCTAGAACTTGGGATGTATTCGATTTTAACTATATTTAAAAAAAAATTGTTAACAGGCAGGTGTTGTAAACATCATAAAACAGCTCGTTCGTTCGTTATATATTATATTACGACATTCGTGTATCATGTTAGGCAAATATCTTAGTTCATTTTAGTTATTTGCACATTTAAATTTACACAACAGCTAATTATAACTTATATACTATTGGATATTATTATTACTAATATACTATTAAGTGGTATTACATATAATTAATGATAACTTAAATACTATTGGGTAGTATTACATATAACTAATGATAACTTATATACTATTGGTTACCATTATGGATAACTAATAATTATTACTTATATACTATTGGGTAGTATTACATAAAATTAATGATAACTTATATACTATTGGATACCATTACATACACCTAATGATATACTAATGGATACTATTACATACAACTATTGATAACTTATATACTACTGGATACTATTGAATACAACTAATGATATACTAATGGATACTATTACATACAACTAATGATAACTTATATAATATTGGATAGTATTGAATTTTATCATTGTTGTTTCATATTTTATATGTAAATATTATTGCGTTTAAGATATGCACCTGTTTTACTGTTAGGCAATTTAGTTCCTTAACAGTTTAGATATATTTTTTGAATATATATTTCGCCAAGTATTTAGGAGAATTTGTAACTTGTAAATATCTCAAGAATTTTCAAGAATTTCAAGAATTTGAATCTGACTTTGTGGACTTTGGAGATTTTTTAATAATAATTTTCTCCGTATACTTACTAACAAAGCTATTGCCAACTTTATTTAGTTACTGACTTAAAACTATCTTAAAAAATCGTAGTTACTTTAGAAGATATCGGATATATTATCATGATCATTTTGACAAAATATCCTCAATGTTCCGGCTAAAAACGTAAAATCATTTAGCTTAATATTTTTTAAGGTACTCAGATCATTTCCTCACAACAGGTAAATGTACCTTCGCAATTCAAAAGCGAACTTACCTACCTCATTACTCATTACAGTCATTACAGAGGCCCGAGCCTAATCCCACTTCCCGCATTGTACGAGTACCATTGTATGGGAGTGATTCTGTGACGGAATCGAGCCCGACTCCCGCTCTCTTTATGAATGGAGTCATGACTCCGAACTCCGGCTGTGGTCTGCCCGCGGTACTGCGACGGTGACGTCACGCGGCCGTGAACCCCGGCCATGGGAAGTCACGGCTATTCGGTCAGCAAGAGTCGCAGTCGCTACGTTGACGGGTGATGGAGCGATCCCCCCAGACACGGTGGCGCAATAAACATTTAGGTATGCTAGTAATATAATACATGATGTATAATTTTATATTTTGATTGCGCTTTATAGTCGCAATCGATGAGTTTGCTACATAAGACGATATTAACAAATATAATGATCGTACAAAGATTTATTTGGAGGTAATCGTTTATTTAATAATAATCCCAAAGAACGACAGAAAACGACTGCTCTCGGTGTAGAGTCAGTGCACGTTCATATGATCCTCGGGTATGGGATGGACGGGATGGTTATATTTTCGCTGCTCAATAAATATGTTCACAAACTAATCAAATGTATTTTTTGGGTGCCAATTTCGTAAAATAAAAATATTAATAATAATTGTAAGAACACGCACTTACGCATGGGTATTACAAGGGCTTTATAATAGTGTCAGTGTGAGGATTGTTGGGTTGACTCTACTTTCCAATAATTGCTAAGCAACCCATAGTCGTATAGGAAGGTTTCACAAAGGCAATGGCTTGTATCAATGACTTTAGTGGTATGATCATATCTGAATAGCCAGTTAAGTATAACCGAACCTATATCTTCCCAATATTCTTCCCCTTCCCACTCTCTTCAGCCTCACAACATACCCTGATAAGCAGCACCAGAAAAATAATTATGGCTTAAAAAATATATATATATTCATGAGGATCGACGAACGCAAATTCTGAATATAAAATTTTATTATATACAGGTATAATTAATTATAAGTAGAATTAATGAATTGTTATCTAAAAATGAATTAACCATCGACAAATCAAAATACCCTGCTTGGTTGGAATCACTGAATTGACGGATTTTGAAATCACGCGGATATTTGCGAGTAGATTCATTCTGCATTTGTGCGGGGATTGTTGTGTCGATTTTGTTTTGATATTAAATTTGTAATTTTGGCGAAAATAAAACATAAGACTTTAAGCTATATAATTGTTTTTAAATATAAACAATAACAAAAAACTATTATTAATGATGGAAATAGGATATATTCATAGGTAAACTTGTAATTAACCAATAGTCTAGTATAGACCACAGATATCACAGTAACGTCAAACCTCCTATGCATCTCAGATTTCTTGTCAAGAACTCTTGACAAGGGTGGCCAGGACGCCTATTCTGGTTATTTTTAAGGAAAATTCCTTATCCCTTTCCTTAGGCTTAAAGACTTCAAAAAGGTACAATATAAAATTTAAAAAAAATGGGCTGGAGTTCCTTAATGGGGACGCCATAGGCACACTCGGGTCGGGAGCAGTCGGCACTCTTGTGCGGTATTTACGTAAAACGAAACCAGTAGACGAAATAATGATAACGCGCTATGACACAGAAATTTACCTGTATTTTCCAATGTATTTCTATTTTTGAAACGGTGAAATTCTTTTTTTTTTATTTCTTAGTTAATTTAAACAAATATGCCTTAAAGAAGGTTCAGGCTGAACCGAAACCGGTTGGTTTATATTTTTAATAATGTGGTGTTAAAACTAAAATACCTGTACATTAATTAGAACTACCTTGTTTAAACAATGTGTTTATCTACATGTTTCAGAAGCAAATCTCCTCAAAGCTCTTTTATTTTTTATGCCTCGCTATTTTCTTGATTTTAGTTACATTAGTAATAAAAATAATTTATTTAAAAAAAATTTAATACGAATTTTTTGTTTAATATTTTGTAATATATATATATATTTATTTTAACATTTTTAATTAATTACTTACCTACATTCATCACTTATTGTTAATTTTTGTTTATGTTTGTAATTTGTTCCGTTTGTATATTATTTGTCATTATTTTGAGTATATTGTTTATCCTGATAAGGGGAGCTTTGCCTTTGAAACATGTAGATATTTATATATTAACAGCACTATACAAATAATCCATTTATTATTATTATTATTATAAACAGTAGTTCAAACAAAGCAATTCTTATTAATTTATTAATTATGACGCCACAAAGTGATTACACATTTTTAAAATACCTATTTTTATACAACTTTAATTGTATCTAACCACAAAGTGATTGCTTCCTGTCATAGTCTTAATATGAAACTTTTTAACACATTTTATTTTTAGACCGTACCTGTTTCAGCCTTTCACGGCCATATCTTCATAGTGGAATGTACCTTATTAATCTAGTATATTTATACATTTACGGGGTCAGGTACGGTCAAATAATTTGAAACAGGTAGGTATTGTCTATTAATATAATCTGTAAATAAGTTTAATATTTGTTTTGATTAGATTAATGTGAATTTCTGTCCTGTTAAACGTAATTATCACTATACGAGGCAGCTGTCAATTTAAGTAAAATTAGTATGAAATATAAAACACACAAAAAAAAGGAATCGGTCATATCTGGCAATCGAACCCAGAACCTACTATCTTACCGGACAACGCTCTAACCACTGAGCTTTTTACTGTCCGTGTCTTTTCTGTTTCATATTTCATTTGAGATTCGTTAATATTCGTTATAATCTTCAATGATTAAATGTTACAATGCGGTTTGTAAGCTTCAATAAGGTCTCCGTGGTTAATTGGTTACGATCCTTGGATATCAATCCGGAGGTCGCGGGTTCAAACCTCGGAGTAAATTTTATTTGAATAAATTGTTTTATTTCACAATTTATTAATTTACAATAATATGTAGTATATTTGCTGCACGTTCAGGAGTGGTAGATACTGTCAGTATCGCCCTGGTGAAGAAACGAAACGTTGATTGAAATGGGTTAAACCGTGTTTGATGACCAGATTTGAATAGCCAGGTACTTCCTCACCTTCCTCTTTGATATTTCCTCCCCCTCTTCAACACCTTCAGCCTCACAACATATTCCAATCGGGGATGCCATACTTTCACTAACTCCAGACGGTTCCAGATGGTATCACATTAATAAAAAGTTATTCCAATAAATTTTAAAATAATATGGTTTGTTTAAATTGTGAAAAAATCAATAAAATATTTGATAGTCTTTCCGTACTTTATTACCAATTGTAAAAAACCTCCAGTGTTATGATAGATAGCTCTTAAGAATCGAAACACCTTTTCTTTCAATTACTTTGGTTATGTTTAGTGATTGGATCTGAATAGCAAGGTATTTCTTAATTTACCTCCTCCCATCTGCTTTCGTTCCCACTTCCCTTCAACACCGCAGTATTCTACTTTGCTAAAGACAGAAAATATCGACTGTAAATTGGTAAAACCCTTTAAGCCACAATTTTAGGAGTGTTACTTTTAATTGGTGTCAGATAGAATAAATTTCAACTGATAATATGGTAAAATAATTATAGTTAAAAGGGGGAATTTTACATAATAGAAAAAACCATATCATAGTAAACGTAAGTAAGTTTTTTAAATCTTTGAAACGAGTTATACCTCTCATCTCATATTATTATAAATAGAAATGAATGTTTTACCACACTTCAAGAAAAAAAATCACTTTCGCATAAAAATCAAGATTTAAAATTAGTTTTACGAATAGGAAAAAAAAGTTTTTATCATCTCCTGTAAAGTTTGCATTTTGTAGCAAAACGTTCAAACAATATAATATTATGGTGATATGAAACAAAAAAAAAATAATTATGATAAATTTATTTTGAAAGGGACGCTTAAATGGTTTGGGCATGTAAGGTGGATGAATATAGAAAATAGTGTTAAGAGAATATATGTTGTGGATGTTAATGATAGAAGAAGTCGGGGACGCTGGAGGAAGACATGGAAGTGATGATATATTAATGTGAATGAAGCAAAGAGTGTGTGCCGAGATTGAGTTGTGTCGCGGTCTACCCTCTCTGCTCACCCTCACGGAAAAACGGTGCTATGGTTAGTTAGTTCTGATAATTTAACTAGACTACGTAGGTAGGTACAAGCTATTTATCCTTCCGAAATGTCGCAATAATCTGCCATTGGTAATGCCCGTCGGAAAAATGATTGTTTTCTTAAATGACCTTGCCGTTGATATTGATATTGTTTATCTAAACAATGTTATATTTAACAAGCTAGTAAAATTTGCTATTGAAATGCATTCGAAATAAAATTAACAAATAATATGATGAATGAATGCTAATTAATCAAAAAGTTTGTGCCAGTACTGTGGTATTCCAACACTATATCCATTCCTGCGGAAAAAAAATTACCTATTACCAAATACCATAAACTACTAATACGCACGGCTTTGTTTTTTTTTAAATTTATTTATTTTTGGGAAAATTAATAGCAAATCCATAATAAAAACAATAAATCAGGCCAATTATAATTTTTCCGATAAAATGTGACAACATACAGTTTTACATCAGTTAGCTTAAACTATGTCAGTCGGGGGAGAGGAGGGTGGAGGGGAACATAGGAGTGGGATAAAATAAAATACTGGCAACATACTACACTAGCGCCTCTAGGGACCCGCGTTGAAACGCTTCTGGACTATATTGCTGTAGTTAATAGAATTTATAGCCATTTAAAAAAAAAATTAAAGGAAATATTCGCGTTTATATTAGAATTTCTGTAAATATGCCATGTTTTTGTTAGATTTTATCATAAAAGAAAATTTGTCCGATGTTTGCAAATACAGATGTTAATTGCTTTTTAAGGTCCTTGATAAAACTAATAACTAAAATACAAAAGTATTTTATTCCCTTTATAAACCAATACAGAGAGACGCTTCTAACTTATAATAGTAAAAATATATACGAATCTATTAAGTTTGTATTATGTATAAACAGTGAATAATGTAGGTTACTTATAATTTTTTTATGAATTTTCGATTTCTGTAACTGTATTTACGTAAAACAAAGAACATATCTCACATAATATAAATTAAAATGTATCAAAGAAAACCAACCCGTATATCTCTCGCCGCTAGATGGCACTAATTCGTATGTTGCCAACTCAGTGTATGGAAAATGTCAGAAGCTGGATGTATTACTATTCTATAGTATTTGCTTTTACCAATTATTTTTACATTTATTTTTTATAACTTATTGAAGTTTGTAAACCTCATTGTAATATTTAATCATTGAAGAAGATAATATTAACACATCCCAAAATGAACCACGAATCCGAAAAAAACAACAGAAATTAAAAAGATTTCAGTCGCATCTGGGACTCGAACCCAGGACCTCTACCTATCCGGGGTAACCGCTTAACCAACTAAGCTAATGAGACCAGTTCAATTTTCGCCATTTACACCGATATCATACTTCAAGTTCAAGACTTGTTAATATTATCCTACATTTTTATAAATCCCATATTATTGGCTGCTATCCTTATGATGATTGCAAAGTTTCATCCCGAACTCAATTGCAATCGGAACAGAGTCTCGGATATACCTACCCGATTTTATTTAATAATAAATTTTCGGATTCGTGGTTCATTTTGGGATGTGTTAATATTATCTTTTTCAATGATTAAAAATAATTTTTCCATTTTAAAGGTCTTACTTTCACAATAGTATGACAATCATAACATATTTTCGCTTGTGAGTACGTACCAGTGGCGTGCAGTCCACAAAGGCAGAAAAGCTGTGCCTACCCTAGGAAAAACGAACCATAACAAAAAAAAAATTAAAAATGTGACAAATCAGAGATCAAAATGTTTTTTTTTTCATGAATTTGGTATGGAACTAGTACCATACACTCATTTATTCAGTTGACCACAATAATCAGCGCAAGATGATAATTTTCAAATGACATTTCAAATATCCAATACAAAATACATCCCTGAACTTGAAAAACCACAAATAGCCTACTTTTAGTCATAGAGTAATGTACGCCACTGGTACGTACGTACGAGCGTTAAATGTTCAAAATTGGAATTTAAGTTTAAAAAGATCTTTTTCAAATCCGGTCTATCGATTAAGTATCTAGCCATAATGTATTTGAGCGACAAATGTTATAAGTCTATAATATTTTAAATGTGCACACATACCTACCTATTGTCTATTTTTGCTGTCCTTTTTTTATGGGTAACAACTAGTGTAATGAGATTGTGTCCCCATTTTTTATATTGACGAAAATATATTGTAATATAACGACAGTAAAATTAGTTTTTCGATATCTCCGTGTCCAAATTATGAACCGTGACGTCAAGAGTCACAACTCAGTACAATTCACAGATCGAATGGCAGTGACGTATACTTTATGAATAATAATGAATATAATTTTATGAATCCGTTTATCGTCTGGCTATCAATATTTTGACGGGTTATATACGATTCGGTATTTTTTAAAAATTAAAAATTTTCTGTCCTCAGCATGGTCTAAGTAATATGATATATTTGCAAATAAAATGTAATTCCGTAACACGGTGTTTGTAGGAACATTTTTTGCTTGTTTTAATAAGAACTTCTCTGCAGTGGACCCGCTCATTTTGGAATTACTACCAAATTATAATATAAGACGATAACTACTCTACTTAAGTTTCCCAGTTAAATGTTTATTGCTAAGCTGTTTATGTATTCTATTTAAATTATTGCTCTGTTCCATATTTACGAGAAGTCGTAATCATTAAAGACATTGGTAGTTCTTCATTTTATATTGCATTGAGCCAGTCTATTTACAATTTTTGGTTCAGGGTATGGAGGGTTTTCACCCTGCTGTACGATAAATTGAAATAATTATTTATTCATCATTAATTTATCCATCGTGATTAAAATATATACGTTTTACTTCGCTTTAACTTTTTATGTTGGCTATTTACTTTTAGGTACTTTCTACTTTAATTAGTAGACTGGATGCTATAGAAATAAGATCCCTTAGGGGTATGCGTTGTAAAAGAAATTTGAAACGTTGAAATCGTGAAAGAATGCATGGCTGATGTAAGCGTAATGAATAATATTAAGAATGGAATGCCTAGATGGTTTGGCCATGCAGAACGGATGCACAAAGAAAGGAGTTTAAGGAGAACATGTGACGTGGATGTAAATGATAGAAGTAGGGGATGTCCGAGGAAGACATGGCACAATCGAGTGAATCAAGAGTCGGTCCGTGTCAAGAGTCGGAATGACGGAAGTGTATGTTTTTTTTTATATGAGTACCGCACAAGAGTCCCAACTGGTCGCAACCGTCTGGAGCCAGTGAGACTATGGCATCACCAATTGGGGAATGTTGTGAGGCTGAAGGTATTGAGGAGGGGAAGGAGAAGGGGGAAAGGTAGGTGGGGAAATACCTGGCTATTCAGCCATTTCAAGCAACGTTTCAATTCTGAATGGTGGTCTTTCACCAGGGCGATACTGAGAGCATCTTCCACTCTGGAACGTGCGCAACTATATTCTATATATTATTTTAAAATTAATTAATTGTGAAACAACACAAATTAATTAAATAAAAATTACTTGCGCACGCCGGGATTTGAACCCGCGACCTTCGGATTCGTAGTCGACAGCCTTACCCTTCAACCATGGAGGCCGTCAAAATGTATGAGACGATGTGTGAATGTGAATTAATCAAGGAGCGTGTACCAAGAAAGAGTTGTATGGCGGTTAATACATTATAAAGTTGGTTTTCATTTGTATTATGTTGATTTATTGTTGTGTACTGTAATACCAACATGAGTTACATAGCATTTTGCCTGGAATAAAACTGTTAATCTTATGATTAGGTAAGTACAGCTAGAAACAACATAAAATGGGAAATTACAAATGCATTTATTGATTGCGACCTGTTGTAAATATCGGATAAACCAATAAATTCAATGGAAATGCTAACGGCTTATCAGTATAATTTTAGATGGGTATATAAAAAAAAACTCGTGGAAAGTGGTTTATTATTTTTTGTTAGTAACCAAGGAACTCACGTAGGAAAGTTATTAAAAATTAATTATTCGTTTTTCTAAAACGTGATGAAAATATTGAACGGACATTTACCACGTAAATTATTATTAATACGTATTACGATAATTAAATCGATTTGTTTTATGCCGGTTCTTATTAATATGTTAACCGGGGGATTGCCTTCAAATCCAAAATTATGTTTTGTATGAATCAGGCCGCGCAGCCGTTCCTCTTAAATTCACGTGGATGCAAGTACCGATGACTCACACATTCGTAAAACGTAAAAATAAGTCCCGCTCGTTCAAGGGTACAACATATATTTCGAAGAAGTTTTGATACGTATTACACGTACTCGATACTGTTTACATTTGACGTATAAATACGTCACGCTCGGTTAACAGGTTAATTCATAAAAATTAAATAAAAAAATTCGACTAGTATCGTCATGTCTTCAGGGTTAAAAATGACGATAAAAATATTTTTATCGTCATTTATTAATTTATTTTGAAAAATAAGCTTTCCGTGATGATTTAAATTAGACCATTTTTCAATTTGTCGCCAAACCACGTGTTCGTTTTTGTTCCTACTCAAGGCGTTGATGACGTCACGTAAACAAAGTGAACATTGGTAGGTTCCCAGTGACAGCTGTCTTTACCAGCGAATACCATTTTCTACATTATAATGACGTTGTGACCAGTTCGAACCGCTTAGGAATGTGCGCATTTAGATCGCCTTTAAATTATTAAATGAAAATATTAATATTAAATATTTCTTGTACGATGATCAGAATCGAGAAAATTATATTTAAATCGTTTGTACATTTTATTTTGAAAATACCCTATTCACCATATAAAAATCGTTTTTCTTAAAAAAATATTTCTCACAGTGTAAATAGGCCCATTCCTAGAAGGTAGGTAAGGCCACGAAGACTGATGACACTTCAATAAGAGCTTATCGACAATCTTTACTCAAATACTCCAATCCAATAGCACCATACCCCTTACCCACACCGTACCGCACCGGTGCCAGTAATAGAAGCCTTTGATGATAGTTTCACGAGATATTACGATAAGATTAAAATAAACACGATTTATTCTCGACTTCTGGCAGTTTTTTGTGTCGCAATTTTTTTTCAATACATTGCCGTGTTTCTAATGACACCACTTTTGTTGATTTAACATATTTTTTTCATAAATTATTATTTTTTTATGAGTATCCGAGTGCTTAGATACTAGATACGTAATTATCAATATACGTAATACAAAAAACAACAGCAAACCTGTAGAAGATACTTCCAAGGGTGTTCCCACAGGAGTAACGCGAAATTTTTCCTACTGGTACCTATGTGTAATGCACGTTTAAATATAGTCTTGATCCCTAGTCGTGTTATCCGATTAGTTTCCGAAAATTCTTTATTCAAAATATACATGTTTCGGAATCTATTTTTCAATGCAGACACAACCACTCTACAAGAAGAAGAAATAAAATAAGGCTTCCCCTTTGAAAGAAAACAAAATCGCAACACTTTAGAGATATACTATAAGAGCCATGAAGATCTCCGGTCAATTTAAAAGACGACGAAAATGTTTTGAAATTAATGAAGGAAGTGACGAAATACGTACAATGCAATTTTTGATGGCGTAATTTGAAAACTTTCTTAATTGTGTATTCTGACTTAAATTGTAAAAGAAATAACTTCACATCATATAATATCATATCATAAAGTTACCGCTCAATATGAAAATAAAAGACATATTGTATTCATGTTAGAATACGTACACGTGTTCTATTTTAATTTAAATAAATAAATAAATTATTAGCAGTGAGCTGTTTTTAAAACTATGCATAGTAACCAGATCTGAGAAAGCGGATTTTCCCAATTATGGTCTTTTTTTCTCTTCCATGCTCTACATTTCCTTTTGCCTCCACTTTAACACGGGTGTCACATAGTTCTACTCACTTCAGGCAGATGGCACATAGAGTGTTTTTTATACAAAATAACCTAATTATCTTAGTGTGTAATACATGATCATCTTAAAGCGGTTTCGTATTAATTTTAAAACTTCCAAAAGTTTTTTAAAACTGCACTTATGCTCTAATTTAGTGCGTACGGAGGTGCACACTAAATTAGTAAAAGTTCGCGGACATTCTTTGTTTTTCACCATTCAGTGGTATAGGTAATATCAATAAGTACCTAACCTAGAATCCCTTCCCCGTTCTACAGCCTACAGCCCAACCTACAACTGGATCATGTTTCTATCCCCCATGTTATATGATGACGGAATAAATACCAGAAAAGACCCCTAAATTAACTGGCAATATTAACATAACAATGACCGAAAAGAATAAAGGATTTCACGGCCGGAATAATATATATTATTGCAAGGACTTTATGTTTCCCGAACCGTCTTCGCCACAGTTTTAGGGATTTTCAAATCCGTATAATGTTTTATTACATCCGCCGAATAGTTTCAGTTTTCATTTTGTGTACTTGAAAGAAAATATGTGTAAAAGAAATAAAATTTCCACATTAAAGCAAAGATTTTGACCCGCTATTTGAAATTGTGTAGGTTTTTGGTTTCAATGTAAGCACCTATTTCTGTTTAACTTTCAGTAAACAGGTGTTATTTAGCATTACCCTCTTTCTTATCGCATTGTTTACATCGCAATCGTATCACCTAATGTATTACGCCACGCTGGTAAAAATATTTTAGCAAATTAAAAAAGATACAGAGATATTCTTTTTTCTGATATTATTATTCAACGAGTTACAGGCATGTTCCCCACTTCAAACTTCAAACCATACATTACTTTGATTGCACTCTTTTGTGGAATATTAAGCATTTAAATGTATGCGGCTTATAATATCGACGGTCGCAACGTAATGTGTCGAATCTTCAAATTAGCGATTTCGTTTTATTGTTTTAATCTGTCCATTTTTTTCTATATTTTTAGATGATTCCAAAAAGGTGAGTTTTCCTATAAATTACGCTTCTTTAAAAAATAAAAATGAAATCCACGAGGCATCCGTAGTAAAAAATGGAACATAATTTCGTTTTCACTCTCCTGTAAACCTTGCAAAATCATCGTTGATGTGGATATTTTGAATATGTTGGCTATGTAGGTACTATACGTTTTTTTTATAAACTGGCGTTATATTTTTAGGAATGACCCAAATTTGAATGATTGTTATTTTTCTATTCTATGTTATGCTAGATAAAAAGACAGCTGGAAAGGTTAGTCACGTTTTTGGGTGTTATTCGATTTTTTATTTAGGTTCGTTTTCTGAGGCATCATCAGTCCGATTAGATTCGCTTTATTTTCTATGTCATTATCAGCATTTCTTAAAAAAAATCGATGTTTTACAATTTTTTACTAAATTTTTTTTAGTAAAAAATCGAAGAAAAAACAAAACGTGACTAACCTTTCCAGTTGTCAAAAACAAACCACTGATCCAAAATGGCTGATAATGCTAACACATGATAAACATATGTGTACCAACATAACAAAAAAAAATCGATAATCGAATGTACACAGCCCGCGAAAATTCAAAATTCACCATTTCTTTTGAACACACCTCGTATGTCTTCTTGCATATTTTATGTTATGCTATAGAATTATAGAACCCCATATTTTTAAGGCCTTAATTTAGTTCGAAGTTAATATATTGGAGTTCGTTGTTTTATGATGAAATCAGTGTAACAACTTATCTATCCGACAGTTACAGAAGAGAAAATCATTGGCAATAAAAAGTGGTTGTTAAATAGCAGTGCATTTTATAGAGCGATTTTGGATTTGGGCCAAGATGTATTAGTTTAATGTTGAGTGAGGCTATGGAACTACTTTTCAAGAGCGGTTACCAGTGTTGCCACACAAAAAGTGCTACAGTCGGCGGGAAGAAAAACTTTTATTACAGTAGCTGATGAGCCTAGAATATATTCGTTCGATATGGTTTTCTGGGAACAAATAAAACGTTAATTCGATTTCTCGTATCTGATAAATGGCTGTCCATAAAAGCTAAGCTAGACCAATGCAGATAATATGAGTATAATATGAATTGTTATAGTAAAATTAAAATTCAGCTTTGCTCATCTGACAAATAGGTCTCGATATTATGTAAGCTAGACGGCGAACGACTTTAATATGACCATAAAGTGAATTGTTACAAATTCTTTATCTATTAGAAGTCTGTTATTAGTTCATACGTTAAACGCTGGCTTGCTGGCAGGAGCATGTTCTCCGCAGTGCATTATTAATACAGCCCGCTTAGAAAACGACTCCAGTATAAAGTCATGTAAAGTCTATTTACTCTGCGAGTAAGTTAAAATCTAATTCAAACAAGTGAAGAGAGCGTATGTAATTGCAGCATTAAAATTCTGTAAACTGTCTGGTTGGTTTTATATTGTGTTGTATGTAACTTCGCTCAACTCTATTTTAAACTTTCAACTCCGGGCGTGTGTTTTCTCTTCTTACGGGGTTAAACTTGTAATAGAGCCGAGATGAGAACTTGCGAAGGCAATAGCCTTATTTTCGCGTTTTGTTTGGAAATTAGGTTATGTGTTTTAGATTCCATTTAAAGTTATTCCTTTGATTTCAAACACTTATTTCCCTTTACGGGAAAATGCGTGAAACGCGATTGAAGGTACAATTTTAAACGAAGCTTCGTGTAAGAAATTTAGTCACAATAAAATTTTATGAAGAAACGTGCTGGCGAGTCTAAATTTGAATAGGTAATAGATAATTACTCCGCTCATTCGTCATCTGTAGTAAATATGATTTTTTCGTGCTACGTAGTTAGGCTAGGAATAAACTACAATCATCACCGTGTGCCCATTTTTTCTAACAATTCTACACGTGTACCATCTTCATTCAACGCATCAGTAAACTTAAAATATGAGACGTTATTTCAAATAATACCTCGCTATCGCCAAGTTCACAGACACTGCAGAGTGCAGACATCTGACATCGGCTGTCTATTGTCCAAGTGCTCGCTTCATCCCACAATCCGCCAAATTCACTATTGATCTCGAATGTGAACAAACACACTGACGGCTTTATCCAAACGTGGTGCGCGGAGTGTTATTCTCAGTTTAGGAAACTTTTTTGGAGGTTTGTCGCGAGTGCCTCTTTTTTGTAGGAGGCATCATCACTGACAGGAAGTCGCCTATTACGATTGGTACAAAGACTGATTCTAGAAACGGAGGGAAGCATCGCCATTGTGCCGGGTATATTCACCTTTGTCAGTTTGTGTTTTATTATTTACGTCTAATTTTAGAGTGTCTCTGACTAATGAATGGGCTCCGCATGACGGGAAGGTAACGAACGGTGTCAAGCAGGCCTCGCTGCAAGCAGGCCCCGCTGCAAGCAGACCTCGCCCGTTTAGCTTGGCACTAACTACAAAGACAGTACTAACCAATCGCCACAGATACAAAATTATGACACCAGCTGTTCCTTTCCTCGTTGTCTTCTGATTTACGAGCTGTTTGAACTTGATCTCGAAAGCCGTTTCGTTGTGTAGCTTGACCGTGCCGTGACAACGAGACTATACTTCAATAAGAACATGATTTAACTATCGACAATAAATTTGTCGGCGAGACATATAATAATACTGTCATTAAACAAACTCTGTCTGGTATCGGATATCATTCAGATTACTTATGCTAACACGCGTGCATAGCTAGAGTCGTCTATAGGGATAGTGATTGTGGGTACCTAGAATACCTATTAACGATAGTCGTCAGGGTGATAAAATTAATAATATTAAATCTCGTTCGTAAAAAACTTCACTCAAAGAATTGCGTTTTGGCGGGTTTCTAATAAAGTCAATCCAACACTTAGACCACAGTGATGTTTGCCAACTAAACGGCTATCAAAATCCTACTATATTGGCAGAATATATTACTCACTAGTATTTGCAAGTGATTCCCATAATAACATAAGCAAGAGACATTCCCGGAATCACGAGGGTTAAATTGTCTGTAAATGGCAACCATCTAAGTAGATAGGCGATTCGTAAAACGACGGCGCAACATATCGCCTCATAATATTCAAAGCATGTACAATTTATTATTTCGTCTTTTATTTGAAATACAAATTACCGCAGTTCATGCAATAATAATGTTAATGTATTATGTTAAACTTGTCTAATGTTATCCAACAAACATAACGTTTGCGCATAAAAATGTCATAATGACACCGTCTTTTGTTGTTTATTAATGGTTTGTAAATAATTTATTTCCAGAGCCAGATACAGATATACCTACGATATACAATGTACAGTGTACGTACGTTACATGCATGTGTATAGTGGATACGTATACACGTGCATTTAAATCATAATGAACAACGGAACACACAAACGTGGACGGAGCTTAAGTTATTTCTTACCATGTTGTTCGGAGGAAGACAACATTTAAATGACAAAGGTTTGATGAATTGTGTAGACCAAGGCGGGAATTTGTACTCATTTATAAATGATAATAACTGTTTTAGGTTTCTTATGCAAAGCGAGTTTTTAATATTGTGCTGTGGACAAAAGAAAAACTCACATCTCCGGCAGTAATAATATCGGAAATAAATTTGTGTTTAAGACAAGCATTATTCAAAACATGTTACGTTCAACCAACCCGTAGGTACATATCTGGAAGGATATTTTGTCTTTGAACTCATTTGGATGTGATATTTCTAATAAACCCATCCAGTATCCACCATGCTCCACTTGAATTCCTTTCACCGATGGGTTGAAGCCATTGAATAAAGATTTGGAAGCCGGCTGGATACGGAGAAGGTAAATAGATTGTGCGGAGAGGCGGTGAAAAGCAATTCTTTGTAAAATACCAAAATTACACTTCGGTGAAGGTAGTGCCTATACTAGAAATGGCTTTACCAAGAAAAATAATGGTATTGACAGTAATATTATCTTATTAGATCAGGCATAGTAGTTTAAATACTGTACGACAGTACTATTATTTAAAAATCGACACGTGAAGTGTCAAAATATTAATTATTTTATTTATGTTCTTCTCCTCTTCATAATGGGTACCTGAACCATCGACATTGCAGCCCATGATAAATGTCTTGCCACGGTCAAATTACTTATGGAGATTCCTCAGTTATGAGGTTCGCTTTCAGTGAACACATAATTTTGCTTCATACATTTTGTATCCTATTATATTATACTGCATTTTTATTTATCTTTTTGTTGAAAATTTTCCTTATTTTGGACATTTTTGTCGTACTTCCATATTAGTTTTTCGGTTTGTTCTAAATTAGATACTCTATCTTTCTCAGGGTACTTTGAAGATGAGCCTATAGGAGTATGTCCATATTTCAAAGGCTTGCAATGCAAAGAAACTATAACAACACGAAGTGCAGATTTTCAAATGACATTATGATATAAAAATGTTTGAATTTGCAAAGTAAACTTAAAGTAAAATGATTTTATATGGCATCATAATAAAATAGCTGATGTCATTAAATCGAAGCAATGAAATTGACTCAAGTTGCCCTTGTCTTCGCGATGTATGATTGTTCCTCTTAAGTGTCGACTCTAAGCTTGTATTTTAATGTTGATCATTTGGTCACAATCAATTTGTTAGGCACGCCTTCAGCGCCTTCTATATAATGATTAGATTATTACCTTTTCCTGATTGCTTTCATCCACACAAAACCTGAACATATCGGGGCTGCAGCGGTGGCGCAACAAATATCTTGGCCTATGGTAAAAAAAATAACCCTTTAACCATAGAAAGCGGGAAGCACATTATAATATTAACTGTTCAAAATTATGCATTCTTCTCGTACCTTTTGTCGTTTGGGGTAATAATACATATTGCAATCACTCATAATAAATATACTTATTGATTAAATTGATCAAAAATATGGATAATTCATTCGTTTATTGGCTTTGAGAAACGACCAGTAAATTTCACTCAATAGTTTCTACCTTACAATGAGACGTAAAAATTTCTTCAGTGAATAAAATGTTAAACTTATCTACGAGAAAAGGGCGCAACCTGCTACTATGAAGACAAACGGATTGGTGAGGAAAGAAATCAAGGAAATCATACCCCGAAGAAAGCAGCGCGATCGGTCGGCACTTCAATGAAACATTAGTTTGAAGTCGAACAAAATAAATTTTACTCCTCGCTTCCATTTTTGGGCTACATAATGAACCATTTTTAGTATTGCCACTTGTGTACCCGAATATAATAAAAATCACTGCTAGGTCTTTTACCATTTAATTCTGCCATTGGGCTGTAGAGCCCATCCATGTCGGCTATCTTATGGGACGGTAAGGAATCAATGCAAACCGAGTGCAGCAAAAATGCGGGTAATGTTACGCGATGTCTCGCTGCATGGACTCGCACACGGGTCTGGAGATGTTAGTATATTTGTAGTGATTATACTGTCGATATTGCAGATTTCTGTTTTACCGTCCCGAATTTAGCATGTCGTCGAGGGAGTCAGATGACGAAAAAATTGTGGAGTTTTACATTTATCCAAAACGCTTTTGTGATATTTATAATGAATGGGCCTAATTAATAAATTCGAAAAATATTTTTAAAGCGTTTTTTCGCTAAGAAGAAATGTTATTAAAAAAAGGTAATTAAAAGTTCCATATACCGAAACTGTACACTGAAACCACTTAACGCTTGGCTGCATACTGACGCAACACCGCTCTCGCACCGTGTACGGGCGCCAATAGAAATATATGGAAAAGAGCGCTCTCGGTATCACGCATTCTTACAGCACCATGTTTAATTAGGTTCTTTACCGGCTCATAAGGGAGCCGTCCAAGCTTTGGGAAATAAAATAAAATTTCCACTGTACGTAAATATTAATACGGAAATCTATTTTAATCGGTGTCCCATTTTATATCGAGAGCAATTAATTGAAAAGCTCGTATCGAGTTTCCCCCCCAACCAGGCAATAATTCCTAGTAAAATTTTCATTTATCCAAATTTGTTTTCCTTTAGAAAATATCCGTGACCTTTCGAGTATTTCCCCAGAATTTGAAATATTCAACACATATTAATATCTCTAACGATATTAAATGCTTATTGAATAATATCCTTTCGTGCATTGCTATATTAAAAAATGAAAATACTCACAGTTTACTAAAATACGTCAAAGATAGAAGCAATGTGAAATCCAGAAAATGCCCGCGATTTTACAAGTATCAGATTATTTCGACGCATTATTTTAGAAGTTTTGGTATTTTTTTGAAATACTTGTATATCTAGACATATTTATTTATTTCTCTTATTCATTACGGCGATCCACCGGTTAAAATTTCAACGAAATCATGCACTCCTTGTACAGGTAGCGACAAGTTTCGATTTACGCAAAAAAAAACATCACCAAAATGCGTGTTTTATTCTATTCTGTAAAACTGAGACATAATTATAAAAATGTTTTACGGTCGTATTATAAAAAACTTAATTTACCACAATGAACAATACGACAATATCGGAAACTGGGGTCGTAAGTAGGAGAATTTGCGCTTTAAACATTTTTTTTAATGTCTGATACTTTATTTTTTTCTAGGCTTATAAAAAGTAACACCAAAAATGCCCGGTTAAACAAAAGGCAAAGGTATGTTCTATTTGCAGTATTTAATTAAATCATCTACGATATTTCAAGGCCATCAAATTCTCAAACTTAAAACACATGATTTTGCATTACTTCCCATTGCATCACCTTAAAGATGCAGAAAAGGAACACGCTCTCAAGTACCTACTTACAATGTTCCATGGCGATCGTTTCTGCTTCTAGTTCATAGGGATTAATGATGCATATCAACAATAACCAACAAAACCTACATTCAAAATGGCCTTTGTGCCCCGTGATCGAGGGGTAAGGTCCTCGATTACGAATCCTTGTCCTGGCGTGAACAAGCATTTTTAAAAAATCCCACATTTTTTACAAAAAAGGTGTATATTAACAATATTCATTTTTTTAAATTTTTAATTATTCTATTTAAGTTTAAAAACCTCATTGTAATATTTACTCATTGAAGAAGATAATATTAACATAACCTAAATGAAACATGAAACCGAAAAAAACAACAGAAAATAAAAAATATATCAGTCGCATCTGGGACTCGAACCCAAGACCTCTGTCTTTCCGGGACAACCGCTTTACAAAGAAATAAGTCCTGAGTTCGAGTTCCAGATGCGACTGATATCTTTTTATTTTGTGTTGTTTTTTTCGGTTTCATGTTTCATTTAGGTTATGTTAATATTATCTTCTTCAATGATTAAAGTATATAATATTAATTATTTTTTACGTGCATGTGTTGAGTAGTCGGTTTGGGTAGTCATGTTTAATTAATGTGAAACATTCAGCTAGACACAAATATAAAATTGATATGATAATATGATTTCCACTGCTATATTGTCAGGTAGGTTAGGTTAGGTTTATTATTCTTTTCATAAATAGACAATACAGCCTCTCTTCCGTTCCACTGATTTAATTCGAACAATCGTTCAAATATCAAGTCCCACCACTCGTTATGATTTGAATTCGTTGAAAAAGTCTACTAATTGAATTCCCTCTTCCTCCTTCGCCGTGAACCTTAGCTGCTGAAAGTTGCGACAGATTCACGACACGAGTTCATGGTTTGTGATTACGTCGCTCGCTTTTAAGTTGAAGTTTGTGCGAGCTTGGAAACGGGTCCTAATTATTAGAGATTGCAATCCGGATAATGTGAAATTTAAGATTAATCAGAATCCGGATTTTTAAATACGAAATATGAATTATCCGGATATGAAAATAAATAACAGAAGCTATTTGCAATGCAATGTTCTGTAAAATACCGCGTTCAACAGGTATTATACATTTATTTATAAAATTCAAGATATTTAATGGAGACAATTACATGGAATAGATACATTAGATCACGATACTAAGCGGCTGCCTGTTTCTTGGTGACAAATGGAGAGTTGTTAATTTGTATTTTTTTTTAATATGAATACCGCACAAGAGTCCCAACTGCTCCCAACCGTCTGGAGCCGGTGAGACTGTGGCATTCCCAATTGGGGAATGTTGTGAGGCTGAAGGTAGAGAAAGGTGGGAAAATATCTGGCTATTCAGATATGGTCACCAAATAAGGCTAAAAGCCATTTCAAGCAACGTTTCAATTCTGAATGGTGGTCTTTCACCAGGGCGATACTGAGAGTATCTTCCACTCTGTATGAAGTACAGTATACTTCAGTATGAAGTCTAGTGTAAACATATGGATTTAGTATAAAACATGCTGAAAATTGGAAAGAAAAGAAAGTAGAAGATAGAAAGGAGAAAAAAACATACGTAACTTTTTTTAATATATTTGCATGCACAAATACAAGATGTAATACAAAGAAGTGTGCTAATTTTCTTGCTTGACAAATTTTAAACATATATCAAGGAGAAAGAATTTGTATAAGGAATAAAAAAATACATTCCACTTTTGGTGTATTATTCCATCAGACTTAATACAGTAAATGATATTTAATATTTTTAAAAGGTACGTTAAATACCTAGTTAGTTTGACAAAGCTCCCTAAAATACATTCATCGTGTTTCGTAAAACGACGAGGTTACTTGTTAATTTGAACATTTTACATATCCTAAGTGTGATTTAATCTAGGAAATGGAAACGACAAATCATTAATATTATTCCGAAAGTGTTCATAATATATGTTTTTTAGTCCGGATTTACTCCGAAATCCGGACGGTTAATGTGGTTTTGCAATCCCTAGCCTTGATAACGCACGCAGGAATTAACGCGACGCGACAATCGTAAAGCCCAGCGGCATTAAACTCTGTGCCTCGTTGGGAACACCCTATAGTGTGCCGTAATGAAAATTAAAATCACATACGTTGTCATGCTAATAACAACAATAAATGTTTATTTCCTGTGCTTTATTATTTCTCTGTGTTTCATATTGTGGTAGAATAGTTTACTTTGTGCGGTCGGAATCTTTATTAAATTTTATAGCATTTTGTTCTCTGTTAGGGTCGGTTGAAACACTTTTGTTTAACAGCAGAACTTTGCACAAAAATAATATTTCAATAACAGATTGAAGCCGATCGAATCTCCATCGATAGAAATAATAAAATAATAAATAAAAAATATCAAAGTATTCTCGGAATAATATAAATAATAAGTTTGGTT
Source organism: Halesus radiatus (assembly GCA_022606495.2). Lineage (NCBI taxonomy): Eukaryota > Metazoa > Arthropoda > Insecta > Trichoptera > Limnephilidae > Halesus > Halesus radiatus. The sequence continues at coordinate 86,977 of JAHDVE020004381.1, read as the reverse complement.
CTGTTATTTAATACGTATAGATATATTTCCTCTTCAAACAATGTTCAGTTTCCGCTCGGAGGGTATTGCTGGGTCTTCACGCTTTCCACCTAGGTCAAACAATATTGTTTTTATTGTTTCTTCACATATTCAAATTTACTGTTTACAGTTCAATTATTAATCTCACTTTGTTATATTGTACTAGTCTGTATCGAGGTTAAAATTTAACAGTGAATAAAAATAACATCAAAATAACACAAAAATAAAAATGTATAAATTAGTATTAGGGGTCGACGGAAAAAAATAAAACAACGGCAAAGGGGTCCACGGGAAAAAAAAGTTCGGGAACCTTATTGCAAGGTGCTTATTTTTCACGTTCAAGGTCTGCTACTGAGTTCGACACGACTCTTTCGCCTTCATTCCAAAAAGGTTTCCTGGAGGAATGTTACTATTCACGGCATTTTTGTATTTCCTGAGGGTTTCCGTCTCTCGTCTTTCAGTGGGCGGTGCGATGTTCGAGAAGACAGGGAGCCATTGTAGTGGGGTGGACTAAAGTGCTCCACTCACCGTGCGCATAGCAGTATTTAGTTGCATGTAAATCTTCTGTGTGTGTTGCACTTCTACCTTCTACCAAACACTGGAGCGCAATATTCCGCTACCGAGTAAGCAAGGCGATCGTAATTGTTCGTAGGGTGTTTGCGTAGCAACATCAGCTAGTTCCAGCTGGTTTTCTTATGATATTCATGTGAGTCTTGGTCGTTTTGCTAACATTTTCCAGGTGGAAGCTATACGTCAGGTTTATGTTATGTATTAATAATTGACTATGAAAAATGCCATACTTGCAATCGAGCATGACCCTGTAACGCAACAAATGAATTGGCTGACTTATAGTCCTAAAAGGTGGTCGTATTGCTCGCAATCTGCATTCTTTGTCTTACGCTGGCGAATTCACGAACGTTTTCAATTCTCATTAGACAGTTGTTTTATGTGCCCATAAACGCTACTGGACTCGTGAAAAAGCCCCGTCCCCCTTTCTTCTATCTTAACTCAGCGCGACTTTTACTACTGCCAGTTTTATTTCATTGCCCCTCTTTTAATGACGTCTTAAATAAAGAAAGCACCTCTGACTTTCATCTGTGAATGTGGCCAAAGCGTGGAGGATTCAAATAGCTCTTTCCCGACTGTAAGACAAAATGAACGATTAGTTTCTGTGACGTTTACGCGTCCAAATGCACATTACTCATTCTATTCAAAAGGAAAATATAAATAATTCTCGACTTTTACGATGACATTCGCCTGAATGTGGAATGTCTCACTTCCACTCACTCACTAAATTAGACATATTTTAAAGGCTGAGAATTCAGAATAACCACCCAGTTGATTACACTCAGGTACGTTTGTTCAGAGTTATGGTGTTTGACTTTTGGAGGAAACGAAAATTTATTTATTATTTTGATAATACTTACATTATACAACTTGCACTATACGAAAACACAACTGAATTCAACAATTCGACAAATCAAGTTTTTGTACTAAATACAAAAACACATAAATCACAAATTTTACCGATGACTGATAAAGTGGTTCAGAGCGTCGGGTTCCAACGCTGGTTCAATCCTCAGTAAGGGAAAAATTAGGTACCTTCTCCTTCAGAACACAACCTTATAAGAATTATTACATTTTAATAATAAATTCAAGAACATTCTCAATTTTCTCAAGTTATGAAGAATATTATTTAAAATAGGAGAACGGCGACACTTCCCTATTGTATATTTTACGTTTTACTCTTGCAAATTTCCACACGGAATGATTTTTGTGGGCGAAAAATAAACTGCTTTTTAAAAAACTGGACGTTTTATATTTCCGCGTATAAAAATTTTCGGAATTTTGCAATAACAGTTACTGTACAGTGTGAACCATTTCTATAGAGAGAATTGTGTCAAACGGACGGTGTCAGCAATATTGGCACCTAATTTATTGGTCATCACTTATCACTGTTATCAGTGTTATACTCTACATTGTTCCGTTGTGATTGTCTGTGTCTCTTTTATATGCATATATTTGTTTTTGGCACTAGATCTAGTGAATAAATAAAGAGGGGTAAATGGAGTTAGAGAGCGTGGTTTACATGGAACGTTACAATGGGAATAAATTTAATAGTGAGTTATTGAAGTTTTTAATACGATATTATATTACTTATAATCTTTAAATTAGAATCAAATAACATGGAAGATGTTTTAAAAATTTTTTTTTTTCCGAATTCGCTAATCATATTAACATATTTCAAATAATCATAGTTTTTATAAAAATACGAGGATTAATGATAAAGGTAAACACATGGATAATTTAGAAGCCTTGGAAATTAAGAAATCCCTTAATAATAATGAGTTTATTCTTAACAATAAAAAAAATTATCCTACAGTCCCATTTTAAATATGTTTCCTTTCACCCCTCCCTCAATCTCTATCTCGTACCCAACTCTTTATTAATCCCTAGTCACGCCCCACCCCCACTGTGACATTTATTATGTATGTTCTGCCATAATTTTGTAATATTGTTTAGTATATACTTTGCCCTGACGATGGTTGTTCCGAAACCGGTAGGCGTGAAAAATAAATGTGGTTAAAACAAAGTTTGAGTGTTTCATTTAATTATATTGGATAACCACAGAGTGATAGCTTCATACAATAGTTTAAATTATTATTTACACTTCCCCCCTCCCCTTCTCTTCTAACCCCCCACTACACTATAATATATGAACAGTTATAAAGAAATAGCATAAGTATAATATATTTATAGTTAATCATTGAAGAAGATAATATTAACAAATTCTAAATGAAACACGAATCCGAAAAAAAACACGCAAAATGAAAAGGTATCAGTCGCATCTGAGAATCGAACCCAGGACCTCGATCTTACCGGGACAACCGGTTACTACCAACTGAGCTAATGAGACCAGTTCACTTTACGCCATCTTGATCGATATCATACCTCAATTTCAAGACTTTTAAATATTATCTTCCATTAAATGATTCATTTAGGATTTGTTAATACTATCTTCTCCAATGATTAAATATTACAATGAAGTTTATAAGTTTCAATATCTTTTAAAAATAAATTGAATATTTATATTTAAAAAAATAAAACAATAACTTTGTTTACAACTGCTGTTGTATACTGCCCTGAAGAAGCTACGGTAGTAGCGAAACCCGGCCGGCAAAAGTATAAAATAAAAGTGATGTAAACAAAGTTATTGTTTTATTTTTTAAATTATAATGTCACATCACCAAGTTACCGCTTCATATGAAAATATGAATATTTATAGATGTACATTGGATTTTTAGCAATTTTTATTCGACATTGTGTCTATGGTTTGCTTAAAAATAAAGCATATATATTTTATAATTTCTTCCAATGTTTGGTAACTTTGTGGCATCATTATTAATTATATAAATTAAAAATATACTTTGTATTTACCACTTTAATAAAAAAAAAAAAAAAGTGGTAAAAATAAAGTAAAAATAAAGTGGTAAATACAAAGTATATTTTTAATTTATATAATTCATATATATTTTGTTTAGTTTTATATAAACCCTGAAGCGATAAGAACTGCTTACGAAACGTGTTTTATCCAGTGGCGACTCGTGACTTTTGAATGAGCTAGAGCGCTAAGATTTAAAAACACGACGTTATTGATTTGGTGAAGCCGAAAATGATTTTTATTTTTTTTCAAAATTTCAATTTTTTGTATGAAGATTTAGATGGTAGGTGGGGCAGTGCCCCTCTTTTTCAATATTAGCGCTCTAGCCCACTCAAAAGTCACGAGCCGCCACTGGTTTTATTACAACATTAAAGTGGTTAAAACAGAGTTTTATTATTTATTATAATTATTTTTTTTCCAAAAAATAAGTTTGCTATTATTGAAGAAATAATTTTATTTTAGATGTTAGAACTCGTGTTATATATACATGTATATCTAGTTTTCTGTTGCGGTCATGAAAATGTTGTATAAATCACCGTTTTCCGCGTCTCCTGTAATATTTGGTGAATGTGGCATATTGACTTACGCCCGAGCCGTGGTCATGTAAATATTATTATTTACATAGGTATCAACCTATCCCATTAGGATCAAAGCTTTGCCACACCATTGTTGTTTTTACGCTTCTTTTGTGCGGTGTGGAATCATTAGAGCGGAACACTGTCATCGAGATGTCTTACGCAGTCCTGCGCCATATTATGGCAAACTTGTATAGCTTTTATTTCGCGTTTGATAGTCCACGTTGCAATATCGCATTGTTACTTCTTTTAGGCTCTACCTGTGCAACATGTACAGTGGTGTGGTTTTGATTTGGATTATATTTGGGCGATTGGACTATCTTTTGGGGCGAGGTCTTACTTCGAGAGCCTTTCCTATCCAGTCTAGAAGGTTGTAACTGCAAGGAAGAATACATTGTAGAATGAGCGAGTGCCAGGTCTGAAGTGTGCTGCCATATATTATATACTATCTGAATACTCCGGTTACTAGTTTCACTTGTGTTTAAAGCCACGAGAAAATATACCGGAATTAAAGCGAAATAACCAACCGCCATTGTAATTTTCTAACCGAAAAAATATGCCCTGCGAAGTATACTGCTGACAATCCACGATATCTAGCCGCATATTGATGAGCTTAAATTACCTCTCGAAAATTTACGTTCGTATAAGATTATCTACGTTCATGATTCGCTCATATCAGTTGATCAACTGGGCGTCGTAGACAACCCACATCGGCCGCCTTACGTATATACCATATACAAGATTCTTACTAGATAAAGTAACGGATTTCCATCCGTCGGATTCAACTTTGAACTTTGTTCGCGTGCCCGTAATAATAATTCTTTCACTACGTCGGTGATCAGCTGACCCGACCGGCTGGTTCCCCACCTCGCTTCCAACTCCCCCCCGACTTCCACCCGCTTCCTCCCACTTCCTCCCACTCTTCCTCCTCTCCTCCGGACCACGTGCTCGTAAGCCCCGCCCACTGGACGCATGCGCCGCCCATAGCGAAACGATTCGAAACTTTTTTTACGTTAAATTGTAAAACCCGTTCTGAGCAAGTGGAAGCTAATAAATAAGCCAATTTGTAAAACAAGACGTATCTAGGTAACTGATATGATTTAGCGGCGTGATAAAGGTTGACCTATTTTCACTCTTTTTCACATTTTACTGAGAGGTATTTTAGTGTCTCTTTACGTGAAATATCGCGCATTGGATAATAATAAATTATAGCTGTAAGATATGATTGACGAGGCGTAATTTAAGTTTTCTTTTTGTTATTTCACTTACCATTTGACATGTTCGATAAGTTATGAAATATTATTAATTTTTTTACGTAACTGGTGAAGTAATGTAATTATTACTAGCCATTGTCTACACGGCTCAGCGCATTGTCAAGAATTCCTCAACCCCAGTCTCTTCCTGTTTATTGTCACATGTAAATAGTCCCACTGAGCTTGCTTATCTCTTGAACTCAAGTCTTAAATTTAATGTATATATCAAAGGAAGGAAAGGGAAGGAAAAGGTGAAAAGGTCGGTTGGAAAGTACCTAGTTCTTCATAACTGTTTACTAAACATAGCTTAAGCCTTTCGAACAACGTACCAATGAACGGTGGTCCAATGATCGTGAAGTTTCCCAATTAACACAGCTCACCTTGAAATAAAACGACTAAACTAATTGATATTTTTTTAGTAAAAAAATAATATGTATGTTGTTACGTTGGGTTATGTTTCGCGTAACTTTTTTATCGCACTTTTAATGACTCTACATCACTTTTAATAAGTGTACCGATTCATACATACCCACGTGTGTTGATTTATCTAGTCACTGTTCGTTGGTTTGTTATACAAATCGACAATTTTATTCTGGGGTTGATGAAGTTTTGCGCACTTGACATTCAAAGCACGAGGATGGTCACTGTTTACAAGATATTCTTAAAAATCATCCCATCTCCCTTTTCAACCTCTTAAAGCAGAATTATGGTACTTCTTTATGAATTGTTGAACACTTTCTTCAGGGGTAGGGGTAGAGGTAGGGGTAGAGGTAGGAGTAGTAGTAGGGGTAGGGGTAGGAGTAGGAGTAGGAGTAGGAGTAGGAGTAGGAGTAGGAGTAGGGGTAAGGGTAGGGTTGGCTAGGGTCAGCTAGTTACATCTATAATGTAAGTAAGAACCACAAAAGAGCAGGGAGATATAACCATCGTTCATGAATTTGTTATTCTCGTGTTTGTGATTGTGTAAAGTTTTCGGTAAACATGCGGACACACAAGATGTAAGCTATTTATGTATATTTTCTATAAAATAAATTTAAATAATATTTGACATAGTTTAAAAGGGCAGGCTTTGGCATTGACTTGTAAATGCATCACTGGCTTAAGACAAATTTGACTACCAAGACATTTATGGAGTTACGATACGATACGATACGAATGTACCACCCCAGTCTGGAGCATTCCTATCCCGGTGCGATCGGTATACCAGGGGGCACTGTTTTGTTAGGAACACATGCTCTGCTGATAGGAAGGAGGTTTGAGTTTAAACAGCCGGTATATATGGCAACCTAATAAGTCAATTTTGGAATTTAGGATAGGTAGGAATAAATAATTGTTTCAGCGTTGGTTCTCGTTTCTCGCTTCCCGCTTCCATTTGTTTCCTGTTTATTCTTGCCTCAAAGCTTCCGTAATAGTCTTTTATTCTAGTCTCTTCTCATCTCTTGCATCTTCTTAGTTCTTCTGGCCACTTCTTCCTTCTTCTTGGTTCTCCTGGTCCCTTATTGTATCTACTTACCTTGTTGTGGCCTTTCTTGCTCGTCTTGGCTCTTTTAGTTTCTTGTAGCCTCTTATTAGGTGTTGTTGTCTATTCTAGTCTCTAATTTTTCTTTAATTCTCTCTTCTTGCCTCTCCTTCCTTCTTTTTATCACTTTTTGTTTCTTCTTGAACGTTCAAATCAAAATAGAGCTGTATTATTAACAAAAAGACACTCGACATCGAAATACGATGAAGTACCTACCAATTCCAAAACTAACTTTAACTAACTACTAATAACTATAAAATTTAAATAAATTCATCAGAATATGATAAAAACTGACTGAAGAAATAATAAGCGACTATGATATAGATGAAAAAAAAAAATAATAGCAATTTCAACATCTTTTCTCAGATTTTTTTCCATTCTTTTTTTTCAATTCAATTCTTTATTCCTTTTAAATTTTTTACATAATTTACCCTTTTAGGCATTTTAAAAGATATTATTAGATAAGACAGGATGTACAATATCCAAAATAATTACTACTAAAAAATAATAAAAATTAAAATAAAGAAGCTATACATACATAATCTCAGTAAATTTCATACAACACATACTGGTATTATACAAGTAGCAACAAAGCTTTATATGTAAACGCAGCTTCATTGATGCTAAATATGTCGATATCCGAAGTGATTCTATTTAACAGTAAGATTGCCCTCCCCACCGGCATGACCATTGGCAAGTTGGTCCTGCAGGCCGGGAGATAAAACAGTCTATGCTGTCGGTGACTAAGATAACCATCGGGAACATAAAAATGAATGCTCTCCATGATAGCCGAGTTTTCGAACCATCCGCGAATGTGTACATCCCTTCTGACCCGCAGATGGTTCATTACGAGCATACCTAAAAGAAAGTCGGTGGGATAGAGGCACGGGTAGTAGCCATACTCCCTCAGATACAGAACTCTCAAAAATTTCTTCTGAACTCTTTCCAACATGGGGGAATACTTCACCTGAAATGGACTCCAAACCACCGACCCACTTTCAAGCCTACTCCTTACTAATGAGTTATATAAAATTATGAGAACTCGAGTGTCTTTAAAATTCCTTGAAGTACGTAGGACGAAACCCAGCATTTTTAATGAAGTACTACAGGTGACTTCAATATGAGCATGAAATGTCAGCCCACTATTAAACACGATACCAAGATCTTTCATAGTGGAGAAACGTTTTAAACTTCGGGCGTTCATATTATACCGGTAAAACCAAGTATGACACTCCCTTGTGAAAGAAAGAATGAAACATTTAGAAATATTGAACTCAATCTGATTCATTTTACTCCAATCAATAATTAGCATTCAATAGGTACGAGTAAGTTCGTAATGAAAACGGTAATGTGAGACAGTAATATTTACTTGATTTTTTTACTGTTGTTGTTGATAAAGCTTGTGAAATTTGTATTCCAAAACCATTAATTACTTCAAGTGTATCCTTTACGCATTTAACGATGAAGCAGGTATGAAGTAATAATCTAGGCGTCAGTGAGGATTGAGCTTGTAGGTACCTACTCATAAATAAATAAAATTTAAGAAATCTGAGAGCACTAAATATTAATTTGTTTGACAAGTAAATAACAGTAATACGTAAAAATATTATCTTTTGGTTTGAGTCCTGTCTCTGGATATACTGGTCCACTTTTGTTTACAATATGTCACAATGAAAATCACTTCCCAAATTTATTTTAAATGCGTTTTAAAATATGTATGTTGAATCAAACACAACTTAACAAAGAAAAGAGGTAAAATTTAATCGCGAAGCAAAACAAATTGCACTGATTGTGACGCGTATTTGGATCACTTTTCAAATTTGATATATCAGCGAACGCTGTCATCTTTTTGTACATACATATTTTATAGATAGAATATCGAATCTAACCTAAGTAAGCAAATCCTAAAATAATAATCGTCGTAGAAAAATAATATTTGGATCCCTTTTAACTAGTGGGTCAATGCATATATTATATGACCCTTTTTATTCCTGGTGAATTTATGAAAATTTATTTACTCAAATGACGAAAATTCCTGTATCACAATTCATCATGCCAGAGCAGTATTTCCATTTAACGAAGAAAGCTATTTAATTTTTTTATTTTTACCACTTTATCAGAATTATACAATATAAAAATAATAACATTATTGTATTTCATTTACATTATTATATTTTTTTTTAAATAATGGAGTTTTACGAATGAAGCACAAAAACAATTAATAAGAATGCTATTAGCCAACTAGGTTTGTCTACGTCTACAGAATAGATTCTCAACCTTATTTTGCCATAAGCCCACTTTGAGAATTTTTTTTTCTACCGCCCCCCCTTTTTTTTTACTTACCATCTGTCGCGAATCTGAAACAGCTATTGCCACGATTATATTTAAATATATAATTGCACTGTAATATTATATAATCGTAATATAGAATATGACTCCTATCCTATTTCTGAGTTTAAAGAAGAATGTTTCAACGAGAACAATTAAAACGAACACTAAATTATATTGAGAAGTATTTTTATTAACATTCAAAAGACATTGAATTTATAACTTACCTGATTAGAAAGTTGAATTTGGTGAACTTTAAGAAGTTTGTTAATAATCAGGCTCGATTTTACTTAAAAACAACCGTAAGTTGCCGCGTTCAGTAATATGGAGCCGATTGCTATTTTTAGTTACCAACGTTGCTACAGCACTAAATCCACGTTCAGCTAAATAGGACGATGGGAATGCTATCAGAAATCGCCGAAAAATCGACCACAATCCTGGGTACAGTTTAGAAATCAGCTTCTGCAGTCAAAATTCTTGGTTGCCATTCTTAAATTTAATTTTTAATTCATCATTTATCGTCAGTTCTGTTAGTTCTTCTTCTAACTGGGATCATCCTGCTGTGTTGACATTTGAAAAAGGTTCCAAAACCCAGTCTGGTATGTCGATGTTTAAAATATCCTGGAATCGTTCCTTGAAATCACTGTGGAAGTTTTGAAAGTAAACAAGCAAGTCGTCGTTCTTGAATGATTCTGCAAAAAAAAATTGGGAAGTCATTGAATTTCCGTCTGCCGATATTTCTTTTGTATAATAGCAGTTTGGATATAAAAGCAGCAACGCTATAAGTTTAAGTCGTCGCCTTGAAGTTGGAGATTGACATCATTAAACAATCTATACAGGCCTATCAAGTATGTAATATCGTTCTTTAATGAGATGAGGTTGTCGCGCAATTGTGTCTTTGTTTCCTAGGAACTCTATCACAGACCCAAACATATTGTGAAATCGAGTCAAACTAGTACCCTTTGACAGCCAGCGCACCTCTGTATGAAGAAGCAATCGGTTGAAATCTTCATCATTGGCAATGCAAAGCTGACTAAATAATCTGTCATTCAACGAGTTACTTCTGATTTTATTGACTGCTCTGATAACATATTGCAGTGATGTATAGTGGCGTTCGTTTTGCAGCCAAAATTATGAAATGCGCAGCAAGCACGTCAGGAACTTTATTTTTTAAGCACGCCATGAAGCCTTTCTGACGCCCCGTCATAGCCAGTTCGCCATCCGTAGCGAGTGACAAAATATTATTGAAAGGAATATTCTTTTCGTCACAAAACTTTTCCGGTGTATTAAATATGGTTTCTCCTTTTGTATCTGTTTCCAAATTTGTGGCAAAAAATAATCCTTGACATATTTTCTCATCTTTGATGAACCTCACTTATGACAATAACAATGTTTCATTGGTTGGTAAAGTGAACTCATCCAGCTGAATTGAAAATTGACAAGTCTCCAGATGATTGCACAATGATTCTCCGTTTTCAGCTATCTCATAAATTCGTCTTTGCGCAGAACTATTGCTCAAGGGAATTTTTCTGAAAATATCTGCAGCTGGTTTATAGAACAAACTGGTTATTACTTATTTTACTGCCGGTAAAATTAAATCTTCCTCAATAATATGTGGTTTGCCTGTTTTAGCAATCAACAATGAGATATTGTACGAGGCTTGAAGTCCGTCATCGTCTTGCTTAGAAGCTGATGAAAAAAGTTTTGATACAGTTGGCTGAATTTCGTACTTATTTTTCATGTATTAAAAATAGATCACATCTTTGTCTTTCTTATCCAGGTGTATTTTATTAAACTGATCTTGAAGCTTAGAAGTCTTCATCGATTCATTTGGAAATGTTTTTTGACAAATAAGGCACATTGGTGATGACGGATTTATGGAATTTTCGATAAACCCCTATTCAATATAATCTACAGTATACTACAGTCTATTATTTTTTGCTTCCGACATGGTTTTAACTTTACAGATACGTGAGTAAAAGATTAACTTTTAAAACCCAATTATCAATTGCACGACATAATGTTAATGAAAATAAAATGAAAAATCACTGCCTTTATATAGGTTGGAGACATATAACACGCTACGGCAGGAATAAGATGAACATGCAGTGACTCGTTTACAATACCCGGTGCGGAAATAAAGCGCGAACGCCGCGCGGGACAAGGGCGACGCGCGAGCAGAGTGCGGGTCGGGGGCTGCGGAAATCAGTCTTGTTGGTTCACTCGCTGACTCCCGAATGCCCCGAAGACACTGAACAAGTTAGAACAAGCACAAATAATACTGTCAATTCCTGCAGGATTGCAAAAATCGCGTTATTTAACAAAAACTTGTTATAAATTAACTGCAACAAATATATTTTTTGCTATTTTTTATTAACAGACTTTTATTAACTTCACTTATGTATACGAGTAGTTTGAAACTATAGATAGAGAAATACTGATAAGAAAGCTTAAAGAAATTGGTTTCTCGGATGTAACTATAACATTAATAGTAGAATATATGAAAGAACGAAAACAGATAACAAAAGTAAACAATACATTCTCAAAACCAATGGAGAATAATTTAGGAGTACTGCAGGGATTAGTCCTCGGACCCTTAATGTTCATTATTTATATTAATGACATGGTAAAAACATTTTCAAAATGCAAAGTTCGATTATTTGCTGATAATACACTCATATACATAATTAGAGATAATTATGAGGAATTAATCAATATTTTGAATAATAAACTAGAAAATGTAGTATCAAGATGGCTAAAAATAAACAAACTAAAATTGAATACAAAAAAGACAAAATATATGATAATTGGACAGAAGAAGATATGCAGCGATAGCAAAATAAAAATATGTGGTGAAATTATTGAAAATGTAAATAATATGAAATACTTAGGAGTTATATTAGATACAAAACTTAATTTTAATAAACATGCTGAATATATCAAAAAGAAAATTGGGAAGAAGTTTTTTTTTTGGGAAGAATACGTCCAAAAATGTCCAGAAAGACCACTCTTAAAATTTACAACTCTATTATTGCTCCACATTTTAACTACTGCTCAACGATACTTTACTTGTATAACGACAGAGAACTAAACCATTTACAAATTCTCCAAAACAGAGCAATGAGAATAATATTAAAGCGAAATAGATATTCAAAAGTAGCTAAAATGTTAAAGGAATTAAATTGGCTAACAGTAAAACAAATGCTGACATTGAACGTATTGATTTTTATACATAAAATAAGAAACAAGTTGTTACCAATACATTTCTCCAAAAAAATTATTTACAACATGGATATTCACAGAAATAATACAAGAACAACGTGTAAGGATATTAGGCTACCGAAAAAGAACAAAGCCAATACGCAAAATAGTATATTTTATAAAGGGATGAAATGCTATAATGCTTTGCCGGACCCAATCAAAAGTGAAACAATTAATAAATTTAATATAGATTGTAAAAAACACATTAAGTTAAACAAGAAAAAAAACATTAGTTTTTAAATTATCATTATATATATGTAATATTATAAGAGTTATAATTAGTTATTTTGTAAACTTAAATGTACAAATAACTAAAATAAAATAAATAAAACAAATAAGTATATATGAAAGGTTTCATGTGAAATCGAATTTTTTTCATATCATCCAATTTAATGTAGACCTGAATGGAATGGAATCTTTCAGTTCTATTTTAATCCACTTCCCGAACTACCGAAATATGAGAATTTTCGCACACGTGATAAAAATGATTACAATACATACAATAACAAAAATTGTAAAAAAAAAGTATCTTTTTTTTTCTCTCTTTTTTAGACTATATTTTTTTTACCTGCCCACGCCCTCACTGAGCCATCTCAACGCCCCTTAATTTACTCTTGGTCTTCTACTGCTCTCCTCAAAGTCTCAAACGCCCACAAGGGGCGTTATCGCCCACGTTGAGAACCTATGGTCTACAGCATATCTACATATGGAATTAAAGAAGCGGATAAATAACTAACGAATATAATTCCGCTTTAAGAAGTTAAGCATTAGGTATAAGACTTAGTTTTAAAACATAGTTTGAAAACATTAACTCTTATAACAAATATATTAAATCGTGGATAAAAAACACTAAAATATATAATTTTTTCTTATAAGTCTTAACAGTCATCTATAGTATTTTCCTTTAGACAGAATTCTAGCTTGTTCTCTTTTGTTTAAATTTTAATGTTGACTTTTAAAATTGAACTCAATTTTTCACCTGTTGCTGGTACCAACAATGTATTATACTGTTCAATGCCTTATTTTATGTTATCATTTTTTAATACACCAATACATATACATTTTTATAAAACCTACTTTCAAAACATTAGTATCGTACTTGTGTGTGATTTTAAAACGCCCACTAAAATCTTATTATACTTATGTACGTATATGTGATAATAACAGTAAATTCTGCTTACTGTCATAATTAATGAAATGTTTTTTTATTTGTTTCTTATTATCACTTTATGTCATATTTTTATTTTTATCATTTTCGCTAGTACTTAATGCTGTTAAGAAAATGATTAACTTATTTTTTGTTTAAAATGAAAACATTCACATAAGCCATAGAAATGTGATAAAAAACTATTATAATACCCACACACAGGCTTTGCCTTTGTGGGATTTTTTGTTTACATATTTAAATTTTATCATATTTTCTTGTATTTTATAGACTGTTTCAAAATGTAATTATGTAACAAAAAATTTCAATAAAAAAAACCAAGAGATAACCTAACAAGTGATTTAATTTTTCAAAGAAAATTGTTATTTTACTCTAGTGTATTGAAGTTTTCTCTTTGAAATGAACTATTGAACAGAGTGTTACGTTAAACATAATTTAACATAAAATATTATATTAACATAAAACTGGATTGAAACGAATAATATAATATAATATTATCTATAAAACATTCAATATTATCATTGAAATGCGTTCAAAAGCTTACGTGAATATCATGATAGCTTTTATCATTGATACCTACCTACATGGCCCATAACCATTCATCATTTACGTATCACAATTGATATACCACATAAAATTATTAACAAATTGTTAAAATTGTTTCTTGCTGCCGATTTCAACTGTGAACGTGTGTTTCCGTCATTTTAAACTTGCTGTCGCATCGGTGCACATGATTAGAGTGACTTAATTTAATACGCGATCTGTAACATCACAAATTTTTATATTATATCAATTTACACATAGTAAATAAAGTACGTAACTACATTCTCACTCCATAAATTATCTGCAAAAGCACGTAGCCGCAAGTCAAAGTGCGGTATCACGATCCTGCTGGAAGTAATGCAGGCATGCAGTGATCTAGTGCAGTTATAGTAATTATAAAATCGCGATTGAGACCATAATATCATGCACTCTCCTAATGCACAGATTTGCTTGCAGTGGTTAAAATTAGTAAAGCAGCACGTACTGGGTAATGTGTGGGTTTATCTATTGAATCCAGCCGAACGTAAACATTGCAAATTGTAAGCAAACGGGATGCGAAGCTTTTGCCTTTGCTCTCAGCTGCTGATGCAAGTGGACGAGGCGGTTATTATAGGTATCTACCGGGGAAGGCAACTTGTGCAAATAATAGTGCTTGGGTAATCGTAATCACCGTTATTTGCTATCCGCGAGATAAAACTGCATAGTAGCCAGTACTCAGTACCGCGTGGCACCGGGAATAACCTACAATTTTCCCGTAAAAGATTAGATCATTTTCAAGGAGTTGATCTTTTTTTTTTTTATTATAAAAATACAACCACAAAAAAATATGTAAATCTACAACAATTCGTGGATTGATGGATGACTTGATTTGCAGAAGGTTGAACTCGCGACGCCTGGGTGCGAACCGGACGCTTTGTACAATAAATGTAGTATAAAATATAAGTCAGTAATAATCAATGAATTAATTTTGAATAAAAATATGGCGATGATTTTGCCCGTTGTCATCGAGAATAATTAGTGCGGACTGATTTAAACATTGGCAAATATGTGACCAAATAAAACCCTGATAAATATCTAGAGAGTTTTAAATAATCCATCGAATGTAATATCTTTACCCAAACTCTGTTTCCTTATTATTATTCTATAACCCGTGTATCACTGCATGTCTTTGTGTTATTCTTTTGCGCTACATAGTAAAAGGATATTTAAAAAAATACGACGAATATCTGATCGAAACGAATTGGTAAGGAACTTGTACGCTCATTTATTCAGTTGTCAACAAACAACAAACAAGAAACATCGATTCAATAATTAACCGGGCACCAGGTCATAATCAGATGACGAACTATAAATTAGTTTAGCGGTAGCGATAACCGGGAATTCTACACACTAAAATTAGAGGCTCCTTACTGAATCTCCCATGGCCGCCTCGAATTAGTTGGGAGCGGTGTGGAATAGTGTTACTCGTCTGGTACTGCCGAACGAAGACTGAAGATATTTTTGGAAGCTACTGGAACGATTCCTCTAGAGTAGAGTTGATGTTGTCATTTGTATGTCATAGACAATAGCGAGGTAGGAACTTAAATCGTTACACCATCAGTGTAGGATGGTAATAAAATGGAATTTTTCGAATATTCAACGCAAAATAATTCATAACCCAATTTGAAAAAGGGTGGTAATAAAATGGAATTTTTAGAATATTCAACGCAAAATAATTCATAACCCGATTTGAAAAACTACACTCAACCTTTGGTTACAGAGCAATGCACGCCACTGGTATTATTATACTACTATGATAAGTATTTAGCGTGGTACTTAGGTCGTTAAAACGTACAAGATTTTAAATTTATAACACTCATTAACTGATAGGTACCTTCGCGTTTCACATTTAAACTGAGCTATAAACATTTTACGATCAATTAATTATTGGATTATTATAACCACCTAAAGTTTTGCGTTGCCTTTTATAACTGGGAAGGATGCGTTTCCATCTACTAATCAGGAACTTGACACCTTATTACATCAATATAAATGCATTTATTACTATTTATGATATGAGATTTTTTTTCAATCTTGTTCAAATCACAAAGAAAATACCCAAAAATATGTTATTTTCATTACCATATTTTAACGGAGGATTCCGAATCACTAATAGGTATCTCCGGTTTAGCATCGATTTATATTCTCAGTACATCTCATTTGTCGGCAATCCATTTCCCGTCCATCTAGGGTTCGTATCTCGGTGTAGGAAATTTTAAAATTTATGAAAAAATTATGTTCTCACGGGAGGCTCCGAGGAAAATAATTCCTCTCAAGGTCATGTCATCTTTGAAGATGCTTTGTGTAGGGCTGTTTTGAGGAGTGAAAGGAGTGAACATGTTGTAGGAGTGAGGAAACTCCGGTAAATCGTTCCACAGTCGAGCTGTTGAACTCAAGAACGAGTCGTAGAAACGACTCGTTCTCTTGACATGTCTTTAAACTATGCACCGGTGACGAGGGATCAATGATCGGGTATCTTCCGTTGAAATACCGGTAGAACAAGGACACCATTCCCCCTTTAAAGTTTGCAATTCGTTTGTTAATATAGGGGAACCTATCAAACAGACCCCTCGTTTCTACACAGATTCAAGATTTTTTTACAGGCTCCAGACTAGAGGTGAGTGCCAAATTCAACAGTGGAGCGCATTTGCGATTTGTCCAGGGTCAGCAGTTGTGTACTCTTAATGTATCTGTGAGCCCTGTAAAGTTTGCCGAGCTACTAGCTAGACTAGCGTGACTCTGCTGCATAACATAAAATAAAATTTTAAAGAAGAATGTGTATTATATTTTCACCTCCTCACGGAATGGAAAATACTTTCATTATTGAAATATCGCGTTGTTTGAAATGACTTTAGTTTAGTTTACTAACCATATCTTGATAACTAGATATTTTCCCAACCATCCTCTCCCCCTTATCCTTCTTCTTGCCGCATATTCCTTCTGTTTAATAATATTTCCATTAACTCTTTCTTGTACGATATTGTATACCTACCTAGGTAATTTAGTTAAATCGTGTAAAATACTCAGGCATAGTCGTAAATGAGTTTAGAGATTGAGAGGATAAAATTAGATACCTTTGAATGTGTTCTCATTTACACATTTATTTTGAGATTTAAAGACATCTAGCCCTAGCACTTTGTGTGTCTTTCAGTTTTATCCATAGTACAAAGTAGGTAACTACCAATATATCCTGTTAATGATAAACTCCTACATTAAATCGTAATTTACCGTGTTATTTAATATAACGCCTACGTTCTAATCTTTAATCAATATGGTTCCTTTATTACAACCTGTCTTGTCTATTTCTGTTTTTAGGGGTTAGTTTCGGGAACAGCAATTACTCCGAGACGCGTTTGGCAGTCTCCCCTGCCAAGATTTTAGGGTGTTATAAAAACGGGTCTCTGCTCCATTCAAAACTGGGCCCGTTTATTTATACGGGACGTTTTAGGATGCTGTGCTAATGACAACCATCTACAAAGCCCAAGACCACCCTGTATAGGAATTTGAGACAAGGATTAGTTTTCTGTATATATTTAAGACTGTTCCTTGATTTTGATGTACTGATATCAGCATTCAAACCGAAACACCTCAATTTAAATATATATCTACCCACTGGTAGTCACTGCGTACAGTCCATAAATACTGAAAAGCTATGCCGACTTTGAGATAAACAAACCATAAGAAGACATTATAGAAAAGTTCAACAATTTATTCATACATAGTAGTAGGAGAGAGCCTTGAAAAAATATTTGTACATGGCCCTGGAGGCGATTTTTCACAAAAAAGGCGCTATACAAATAATCCAAATTAATTATTTTTAAAAAATTAAATTTTTGATCCAAATAAATTTATAATTTGGTTAAGAAACTTGCACCCCCATTTATTTTATTTATTAATAATATAATTTATCTAGACGTATGCTTTTATGTGGTAGACAGAGTATTGTAGCTCTGGTCAGTTGAAATAAACAAACATTATTATTATTATTATTGTAATTTATTCAGTTGGCCATATTTTAAATATTCAATGCACAATTCATAGTTGAAAAACTAGACAGCTTGCCTTTGGCCATAGAGCAATGCACGCCACTGATACCTACCTACCATCAAAATACATACTTTTGTCATATTAAAAATTGTATAATTTTCTTGAAGATATTTTAAAAGTATAATAGTATGAGTGTTTTCGTTTCGGTTCCTGTTGAGCAAATGATGGGTTTCAATTTGGAAATGTTACCACTTTTTTTTTGTGTAATTTTTGTACTTATTTACACTGTCTAACTCCAAAAAGGAAGCCATGAGGTAAATAAATTCCTTCAGTGTCTATGTCATCTTTTGTGATGCCGTGTGAGGGGTTTTTCTTTTAAGAAAAGGAAGAATAGGAAGTTCTGGAAAAGAAAAAATTATGAGGAATTCATAGAAATCTTGAGGTCAGTGTGTTTAGTAGTGGCGGATATATTAATCCATCCTTCCTACTGCGGAGTAAGGCGGTGGGTTGAGAGAGTCCGGTTCTAGAGGTCTATGGATCTCCCTCAACCGGCCTTTCCCGATCCGACCATCCACGCAGTTGGTGGGTAGACGCATTTGCTGCCAAGACCTGAACAAACCTCACCCCATCAACCCGGCACTTCTGCTAAGTCACCAAATGTAGAAAACCACATGGGGTGACCGATAACAAAGTTTTTTGTTATCCAATGAATAGTTCCCGGGGCGGTGGTACCTGCTTTATAAACATAAAATCGTAGATCAGAAACACGCTTATATGAATGTTTTTTGAAAACATCTGTTTCTTTCAATTCAACTCTTAAGTTATTTTCTTTAAGATTAGTGCAATCTAGTCAAATGTTTCATTTCCATTTCCGTTAAAATTAGAATAGGTTTCCATTTAGGTAGAGAAAAAAGTCACCTTTAAAATCCCATTAGAGACATGACATACTATTTCAGAAACACACTCTAACCTAACGCAATATAAACTAACGACAATCGGGCTGATCAAAGACTACATACGAAAAAGGAGCACTTACAATATTTTCAAAATTCTTAATCGAACGCGTTTCCGCTATTAAGTCGTGGAAAACCGTCAAACATCGTGTCATATTTAATAAAAACTACGTGTCACAACATTGCTTACTGGAAATTATGGAAAACGATCCGGCGGCACAGCTTTATGGCAAACATAGACAGTTTATTACTCAACAGCTCTCCAAATCTCCACAAAGTGTATTTTGGAACACCGACTCTTGTAATGATTATAGAAAGGGGCAGATCTGGACTTTGGGAAATGATTTGTCTTAAAAAGGTTTGCTACTATTTCACTGTACTTGCACTGCGTGCCTTCTAGAATATATATATTTTAAATTAAGTATTTATAGTCAATTAAATTTTACTAATATTCAGATATTAAAAAAACAGTCATTTCTTAAATTTATTATCACATTGATAACTATGTATCTTTATAATATAAATTTTAATAATTTTTTATGTCTTTGCTATTTTCTTGATTTTTTTTTTTTTTTTTTTACATGAATACCGCACAAGAGTCCCAACTGCTCCCAACCGTCTGGAGCCAGTGAGACTATGGCATTCCCAATTGGGGAATGTTGTGAGGCTGAAGGTATTGGGGAGGGGAAGGAGAAGGGGAAGGGAAGGGGGAGGTGGGGAAATACCTGGCTATTCAGATCTGGTCACCAAACACGATTATATATATATATATATATATATTAAAAAATAATAAATAATTGTTTTATTTAATAGTTTATAATTATTTATTTTTATTTTTTCAGTTATTTTACAATTTTAATTATTAACTTACCTACTTTAATCGCTTATTTTTAAATTTTGTTTGTGTTTGAAATTTGTTCTGTTTGCGTATTAATTGGTTATACCTGTCATTATTTTTAGTATATTATTTATCCTGATGGGGGGAGCTTTGCTTCTGAAACATGTGGATACTTATATATTAAAAACAGTGGTATGAACAAAGTATTTCTTATTAATTTATAGATTACTATATGTTTAGGTAAACATGCAGATTTGCTTAAGTCAATCCATTTTTAGGGGGTGGTGGGTTCGATTTTCGCCGTTGGCCAAAATAAGCACATATCTGTTTAGAATTGAAGTATTTCTGTGTTTAAAATTAATATGAATATAATACTGAATATTGCTCTGTTGAAAAATATTGGCACTACCAGTTTGAAAGTTGTGAAGTCGATTGTTCAGTTGGATGGAACTTCAAAATGTGGTTTGACAGAACTGCCGAAAGGAACATTGATAAATAGAAGCGTGAACCCTTTTTTAAAGTTAGCAACTTTATGGTTACACATAAATCAAACCTAAAACGATATCTTCCTTACTTATCTTTATTTTATCAGCTGCAAAAACGTAAAGGCTAATTTTTTTTGATACATCTCATTAACTATTTTGATAAACTACCCTGAAGAAGGCATGCTTTCCACCAAAACTAGTTTGCTTTTGGTAGTGTATTTCTTGAAGTAATGCGCAAAATTATGCCTGAAAAAAAGTAACACATTTTGTTGTTAACTTAATATATGATTTTATGAAATACAAACGTTGTACAATCTTTGCCTATGTCAGAGTTACCGGAAATAAAATTTGATATGCGTAATATCACATAACTTGTACGTATTTTAATTTATGTGACTATGAAACATAATGTTTGTTCAGCCGTCACTGAATACAGATGTTCAGAGCATTTTCTTCCTGCTTGGATTCGACCCTGGTGGCATCCATTTAGTAAAATGCGAGTTTAATAGCTTCCCCGCATCATAACACGCGCCACGATGATTGTAGACATTCGTAAAAAAAAATCCTAGCAGGTGCTCGTAACGTAAGTCAGTCAGCCGCCTAGCTCCTAGAGACCGAGAGCAGTACTAGAATACGAGAAATCGTCAACTTTATAGCGGGCGTCTCTGAGATCTCCAATAACTTCTGTACTCCCGGTATTTTCGTCAATGCAGATGGACTTTTACTATTAAAAATATCGTAATATTCGTTCATCTCTGACGGAAAGATAACCCGGTTGTCTGGAGTCTATTTCTATTAATGGTGACTTTTATACCATCCCCCGCCGCGTAATTATTCAAATTTAATGCAGCTCAAAAGTTATAGTGGAACAGGTTTATAAACTTCGCTTGCTGTACTTTTTGTATGAATTTTTTTACAGTCCTGAAAATAGTTTAAAAAAAACCCCTTAACTTCCCGAGTAGGTATATGCGTCATAAAAATGAATTCATATTTATGATCAACATACGATAAAGGGCATTACAGTAAATTTAGCAGCCAAAACATGTGGGCTTCTTTGAATTGATAAGATTAATCTATCAGTTCGTTATTAAACCACGTGGTTTTCATTGACTTCTTATTTTGTTCATTTATGTGTAGGTACCACGACAGTCGTTAGGATATTTAATAATATAAAATAAAAATCATATTTGCCCTGAATGACATGCAAACATGAACGTCTCACGCTTCTGTTACACATCTTCTCAAACAAAACTGATTAAATATTTAATTATGAATGACTTAACATATCTAATTCTTATCTCATCCGCTTGCTTGTCTGATTATTCTTCTGAAAGTCTTTTCTCCGTCCATCTTCTCCACGTGTCAGAACTATAATATAAGCACCCAATTCTTCAACGTTTTATTTGCGCGTTCAATCAGGACGTTACTATTTGGATTTGATGACCTGTAGGTCATGCCAAGTTTTAGAAGACATACGAGAACGCGTTGGGAGCTTTTCTGCATTCTATCTACTCTAGTCAGTACTTTTGTCAGATCTCCGCTGCACCCTTTGCTACCCTCGTTTCCTTATACTTTTATGATTCAGTGAACATTCAACCTTTTTTATGATATTACGGCACAATAGTCCCAATTGCTCCCAACCGTTTGGAGCCAGTGAGCCTATGGCATCCCCAATCACGGTATGTTGTGAGATTGACGGTTATGATGGGGAGGGGGGAAGGAGATGGGGAGATGAAGGTGGGGAAATACCTGGCTATTCAGATCTGGTCACCAAACACGGCTATAACCATTTCAAGCAACGTTTCGATTCTGAATGGTGATCTTTAACCAGGGCGATACTGAAAGTATCTGAAATATAGGTACGACAGAAAACACGCAAAGTAATTCGTTTCTCTAGCGTGTTAAACCTAAGTAGTACGTCATTATCTATAACTTTATTCTTCTTCAAAACCAGTCATGTTGTAGGCAGATATCAATTACGACTTATAACATCGAAACACATAACTAACTAACTGATCCCCAAGGGCAGGCAGAGAGGATGGATCGCCAAACAACTCGATCTTAGCATACACTTCTTTCTTAATTCACATTCGTACATCGAATCATACAATCTCTTCTGTTATTCTGACTTCTTCTTCCATTCACATTTGCGTCATATATTCTCGTTACACACCTTTCTTCATTCATTCGTTCTACATACCCAATCCTTCTAGGCATCCCTATCTTAATCTTACTCATTAATCTCAACATTTTTCACATGATCGTATATGGTTTTAAAACACATTCGCCTCAGAGGTATCATTTCTACAGCATTCAGTCAACTTCCATTCTTCCTCTGCCAGTTCTATGCCTCACTGCCATACATCAGGGTTGGTATCAGAACTCCACTGTGGACTGCTAGCTTCGCTTCTTTGGACAACTTTTCGTTAACGTGTTAAGTTCTCCATCAATGAAGTTTCCTCTATTCGCCCTTCTTTCAATATCCCTATCAGCCTTTTCATTTCTCTTTAACATATTTCTCAAATACACAAACTCATCAACCTGCTCCAAGTAATCATCATTCACAACTATATTGCATGCCTTTTTCGTACTCCCCCCTTCAAACACCATTACTTTATCATTAGCTCAATGTTCATATATACTTCGTTCGTCCTACATATGAGGGACTGTAGATCTTCCATACTGTTAGCAATCAGCACCGAATCATCAGCATACAACCGCCAACATACTTTCAGATTACTCATTTTCGCGCCCAATCTTCCCTCTTTCAATTCTTGCATACAATTATTCATGTATAGATAGAATAACCACGGTGACATTACGCAGTCTTGCTTAACACCTTTTGTGATGTCAAACCACCACGTATAATCACTGTTTACCCTAACACATGCAACGCTTTCCACGTATAGAGACGCGATTGCCTGTATAAGATTTGTATTCACTCCATATTTGGGCAATACTTTCCATTACTTTTTTCTGTCAACACGCTCATATACTTTTTGTAGATCTACAAACGTACAGAAAAGTTTCTGGTTTTTGGCCAAAAACTTCGAGATAACGAGAAAATCTGATCCATGCACCCCCTTCCACTCATAAATGTATCCTGAAAATCCCATATTTTATTCTTTGTTTTCATTTGTAACCTTTCAAACAAAATCCTATCATACAGCTTTCCAGCTGAACCAAGCAGGCTAATAACCCTGTGATTTCCACATTCAATATGTGACCCTTTATTTTCGTATAGAGGCATGATCACAGCCCTTCTCCAATCTAATAGCGTGTAACCCTCCTCTAAATACCGGTCAAAAAGTTTCTCCGCTATCTCCCTTTAAGTATCTGCAGCAATATTATCGAAACCAACAGACTTACCATTGTTCATACATTCAATCGTTTTTTTTTATTTCTTCCATGGTGATTTTCGTACCATTCACTCCATCGTCATTCATACCTGATTCTCCACTGGAATCACTATCACTCGGGTTGCTTTCGAAAACCCTTTCACTTCTATATCTCTTTTTTTCTCATTTGTCAACAATTTTTCATCTTTCGATTTTATCACTTTCATGCATCCGCTTTCTGGACCATTCCGTGACCTTTTGACCTCCTTCCGAAACAAACAAATACATTTTTTAGAAATTGTTTTCAAGATTTTGTAGGCAGATATCAATTATGACTTAAAACATGGAAATACATATTTTTTTAATTAATGTGCTAAGATTTTCAATTGATTATTATATGATGTGAGATAAAAATGATGACGACAGTTTACTAAGTACACTTCTAAAAAATAAGATAAAAAGAAACACCATCAGATTTTATTTATCTTGGCAAATAGGCAAACATTGAACTTGGGTACACAAACTAAAGCTCTTGAGCTTTTTGGGGGTGATTTTATATTATTCGTAGGGTTCTTATCTTTTATGGGAACATTTTTAATCTCTGCTTTAAAAATAATCACGAACTCTTTTCACAAATGTTAAAGTAAACGCAGTGTTATCTCTGCTCCTTAAAAGGGAGAGGAATTTATAAAATACATATTAAATTCATAGACTCGCCTTTATGTAAACATCTCTTTACGTATTATGTAAATAGTAACCAAGACGTTTTGTAGTTACTTGACTCCACGTATCATAGAAAGATATATGTTCAGGTTGCGTATAATCTAGATATGTTGGGAAGTGCCTCGAACGCCAGGAGTGTGGAGAGGGCTATTTATTCCTCGTAAAGGTGGGCTTCACTGGTTCATTCTTGGTAAAATCATTACTATGTACATCGTTTTCTAGGTAAGTTAAATCATCACCTTTTGTGGGTTAAGTAGATTCAATTCGTACATACCTACATACATAATCTTCCCCTTGTCCTACTCGGGTCGGTGACCCATCGCATCCTACAGGCGTGTCTTGTGCTATGTCAACGGCGTCCGTCCATAGTAGATTCAGCCTCTGAAGTTGCTTCTCCCACCTGTGTCTGGGGCTGCTCACTGAACGTTTTCTCCCTGGAATAGCTCTCAGAATATGACAGCTTTTTTTTCCAATTTAAATTTAATGAACAGAATTTGATATAGTACAATACATAGATGTTAACGAACATATTATAATAAAAAAATAAATTTATTCTGGAATATGTAGGGCAGTGCAATCCCGTTAAAATCATATATCATAATATACAGGTGTCAGGGGTAAAGCAACTTCGAGAGATGATTCTACATGACAGTACAAGTAAAAATAAGTTTTTTATTTTGTTTTCATACAAAATTATTTTTACAATGTCAAAAGATTTCTTTTTCCATACGCATAATTAAATTGAAAAAATAGATTGTTTGAATTTCGTTAAAACGTCACCAAATTTGTCAATATTTGTAAGCAACTGTAAGTTTTCCCAAATAAAATAATTTTTCAAAAAAGTTATAAGAAAGTGGTTTAAAAAAAATTATAACCGTAATAATAAACTTTCATTTGAAGCGATCACTCTGTGGAATAGACATATTTATAATTTGATTAATTTTTTTGTTTGTTTGAATAACACTGTTTTGAATATATAAACCAACCGATTTCGGTTCATCCTGAACCTTCATTTGGGTTGTATAAATAATATAAATGTTCACTTTGAACCGATACCAATGATGTATAAAAATAAATAAATATATATATATATATATATATATATATTTATTTATTTTTTATTTATTTTATTTATATATATATTTATTTATTTTTTAATCTGATATATATATATATATTAACAAAAATAGTTATTATAAAAATTAATCAAAACTTTTAATTAAAACAGACATATTTTTAAATATAGTGGGATGGTGAATATTCCAGCAGTCTCTATATTGTAATGTTGAAAACGGGATTCCCTGAAGAAGGCAGTCTCACATAATTCAAGAATCAAGTATAAAAACATTTCATTTTCATTTTCGAAGACGTACCCGAATTATCACAGATAAATAATTTTTTTTTACATGTATACCGCACAAGAGTCCCAACTGCTCCCAACCGTCTGGAGCCAGTGAGACTATGGCATTACCAATTGGGGAATGTTGTGAGGCTGAAGGTATTGGGGAGGGGAAGGAGAAGGGGAAGAGGAAGGTGGGGAAATACCTGGCTATTCAGATCTGGTCACCAAACACGGCTAAAAGCCATTTCAAGCAACGTTTCAATTCTGAATGGTGGTCTTTCACCAGGGCGATACTGAGAGTATCTTCCACTCTGGAACGTGCGCAAATATACAATATATTATTTTTAAATTAATTAAATGTGAAACAACACAAATTAATTAAATAAAAAAAATTACTTGCGCACGCCGGGATTTGAACCCGCGACCTTCGGATTCGTAGTCGAGAGCCTTACCCCTCGACCATTATTGTTGTAAAATGTTGTTGTTTGTAAAATAATTGTTTGTTTAAAAAAATGACTTGAATTAACATTAAATCACGTAGGCTGCTTTTCGATATAAAGGAAACCCTTTCAAAGCACCGGTCGAGGCTTTCATCTTCCAGTTCATACAAATTAAAAATACGAGGGCCCGGGCCGGTTCCACGGTTGATTGTCGTTCTCACACCATCCACACCCCCATCCACTCCCCGTCCTACGCAAACAACCGCCGTATTTATACTCCGGTCCCCGCAAGGGAACTCCCCTTTCGTCCTAATATATTTGTTTAATTTTAAACGCGAGTCTATTTACGTACTTCTGTGCACACGTGGCGCCTCGTACCTATTAGCGTTGTAGCACTTTACCCTTTTACAGGGAATTGAGATGGTCTGGTCCTGCCGCTGAGAAATCCGTTGTGACCTCTCTTTTTCTTACACGCGTCGTTTGAGTTACGACGAGAAGTTACAATGGTTCTGCCAACAGCGCCGGATCAGCAATACGTTCGTATTGTGTAAAAAGCATAGGCGCAATCACCGGAGGGGCGCCGTGAAATAAATGATCATATTTAAATTAGCTTCAAATATTCCCTAAATCATTTAAAAATTAACCACAACATGGGATAATTGTGTATTCTATTGCGCTGGCAACATTTCAACTGGTATCTGGGGTCTGGGGCGCCGAGTTTGCATTCGCCGATATTCGTGAAATGCATGAAAAAAGTATTTGGGCACGAAATTTTTTTACGAATTGCATAATAGTTAAATAGGCGTAGAGCCCTTTTTTATGAATCTTTTTTGTGTTCCTTACGTTTTAATGGGATTCATATACAACTAATCAGAAGAATCTTGACTTGTGTTCTTTGAAACAAAATGCACAGATACAGATGGTCGAAAATTCTGTTCCGGTTACATTGTCTAGGTGATTTTGCAAATGTTATTTATCTGAGAAACTGGTTACTTTTGAAACCGGTTTGAAGAAATATTTTTAGAAGTTTAAAAATCGATAGGTACTTACTGCACCGGGCGCGAGATGTCGTGGAACCGGCCCTGTCTGCCACTGAGAGATCCGCTGTAATCCCTGTTTTGTTGCATGCGTCGTTTATGAGAGAGAGGTTAAAATCAACGGATCTATCAGCGGTATGCTTTAACCCACTGTATGGTCCCGCCATTGAAAACACCGTCTCAATATGGAGTTGTTAGAACGAAGCCATCAGCGGAATGCCTTCAGACGTAGGTAGACCTGAAACAGTTGGCTCGTAAAGCCGACGAGCGGGGGTCCAGACTACAGACTCCTCCAGATTGTTTTTTGTTGTTGTGAGTTATGTCACATTTATTATGGTATATCTACTCTCTGTGAGATGAAGGATGGCTTCTTCACTTAAAATTAGAATTTATGTATACCTATAATTCAAGGGGCAATCGTAAATTATTTCGTTATTTCGGTTTCGTTTTAGAAGTAGGTATTTCAAAGCAAAATTTTGACACATTTAATTTCGATTAATAATGAGTCACTAGAAGATATTGTAATATTAAACAGATTTTTTCAGCTTTATCATTTCCTTTGAACTTTTCTTGTACTAAATTAGATATGACATAAATTTCAACTTTTATTGGAATAACTTATTGAAGCTTATATCCCTCTTTTTTAAATAATTGAAGATAATACTAACAAGTCTCAAACGAAATTATAAAATAGGAAAGACACAGAACATAAAAAGGTAACGGTCGCATCTGTGACTCGAACCCACGACCTCTTGGTCTATCCGGGACCTGCGCTCTTATCTACTGAGCTAATGCCACCCCATTGTTCTCGGTCATTTTTATCGATATTCTTCTTCAATTTAAGAATCGTTAATATCATCTTCAATTAGTTTTGACTGCTACCTTTCTACATTGACTACAAGATTTTACCCTAATTTATTGGCTATCTAGATAGTGTCTCGGATATATCTATCCGTTTTTATTTTATTTGTGTACATCTGTTGACTTTTTCGACAAGTCTAGGATTAATATTTAAGTGTTATTTAGACTTATTTTTACAACACATTACTCCAACCTAAAATCAATTTCAAATCTTTCTCTAACCCTTCCACTTTTTCCTTACAAACTGTTGTTTGCTTCCTCTAATCCATCTCTTTTAACGCTTAACCAACTGCTTTGCTCTTGTTTTTCCATTTACGAAAGTACCTACTTACCCCTTTCGTGACCATATAAAATAAGATATTTTTTAGGTACCCACACACATCGTTAATATATAAGAATACACCGTATCAATGGTTATTACGTAAATCTAATTCTTTAATGTTTGCGGTACATCTGTAGGTATTCGATACATTTTTATATTAGGCGATTGTGAAAACGATTATAATAAATTACCTTAAAATATTAAAAAGTAAATATGTGCGATTGTATATAAAGCAAATAATATGCGAGTACATTGAGCGTGAATTAGTATACATATCTACCTCATTATAGTGACAATTCTAACACAGGATCACAATTTTAAACAATTTTTTAAATTTTATGTAAATCAAATTTATTGATGTTATTATTAAGTTCTGCAAGAATTTTTATTTTTTATTATCGTGACAGCTGTTTCGGCATTCAAGGGCATTCTCAAACTGCCTAAAAATATTTGAAGGACTTAATAAAAACATTAATAAATTTGATTTATATTAAATGGAGTTCTACGAATTAAACACATAAAACAATTAATACATTTTTGTTCTCTCATTAGTCGTATTCAGTATTTAGGAAGTAATTGTAGATATATTTTTTAGATATTCAATACACCAATGACGAAATATAAAAATACTCTACTATATGTCTATATCTCAGTAAAATTTATTTTGTCAAGCAGAACAACTAGTCTAATTGAAGAAATTACCTAGCTCTGTTTCGAAATTACTTTATTTCTTATTATTTATTATGTTGATTAGATTATCCTAACTCAGTGGCTACGAAGATATCATAAAAATATTGTGTGGATCACTGAACATTATGGTGGTCATTATATTTATCATTTTAATATTACCATTAAATACTTCTTCTCTGCTTCTGATTATTTTATACTTTTTCTATGCTATTTTTATGTTTTTTTAATTACCTTTCCTTGTAATATTTTTATTGATGCATTATTGTATTACGTATGTGTACTGCACTAATATAAATGTTTAAAGCCTAAATTTTGGGCGTAAACAAATAATTATTTTTATAAACAATAATTATTAGCCTGAAACACTCATCCAAATTGAAAAAAACCTTCCGAGAAAAGATAAATGTCGCCGACAGGACTCGATCCTGCACCCTTCTAATATCCGGTCAGATGCTCTACCATTGAGCTACGTCGGCTTATCGCAAACCCGCCAAGTTAATCAATATATACTAGTGTTTCATTCAATAATTACGGTTTTTATTATATTTCACCTGTAAACAACCAACTTTATTAGTATGAGGAAGGCTTGTAACGGCTAAATCCCTCAATAGGTGAGACAAATTATGTCTTTATTTTATTGGTGAAAAATATTTTGACTTGTCAAATATTTATTAATTGATAAACTAAAGTTTTTAAGACAAGATTTTTATGCATAGCGCAAAGGGTAACAATTATTTTGTTTCAGGCTAATAATTATTGGTTATAAAAATAATTGTTACCCTTTGCGCTATGCACAAAAATCTTGTCTTAAAAGCTTAAGTTTATCAATTAGTAAACAAATAAGTTGACAAAAAATGTGTTAAGTACAAGGTTTAGTAGCTTCATGGCTGTTTGTTTTTGTAAGACTCATGAATAATATCTAATGCGGTAGTTAGAAAGCTCTATGTAGGCATTGTTTATACTGTGTGACTAGAAAAGCATATTATTATGAAACTATTACTATTGTAGCATGTTATAGCAAATATTACAGAACATTAAAATTAAATCGACAGATACTACATTGCGCCTTTGTAATATGATAATACCTACGGTGAAGTAAAGAATCTGTACCTACAGTGGGTCTTCACTTAAAACTCTCAAATCTTCAAGTCCGGTGTCCTGAAATTAGCACTGGTTTTTTCATCTTGAATTATTAGATAGAGGTAGCTATTTAGTGAGATTCAGGTTGCAACGCCATTTTCACCATGAATTACGAATTATCCATTTAAATGTCAAAAAATGAGAAGACGTCATAAAACTATATTTATTCCATATGTTTCGAGGAGACAAATGAAATGATGATTGTTAAAACACCCCACAAGGTACATGGAAAAATAAACTTATTTTGTTTAGAAAACCGCTAACCTGAAAGAGTCGGGTGTTTTAAAATGTTACGAATAAACATACCTAATAACCGACGACAAAATAGTAGGCATTTAAAAAAAATTGAAACGTGAATGTTTTCACTCATTTCCCATAACTTTTATGTATGGCATGTTGGGTGTTTTAACAATTATCAATTAAAATATTGTTAATTCCTCGTGCTAAGTCCAGTTGTAAAGTAAGTGATTGTTTATAAAATTATATATTAATGATGTTTTTTGTTTTGTTTCAGGTAAACAACTCCTCTTTTATTTAACCAAATTAAGGAGCACTGGGATGACGCTATTAACGTTGCGTAAGTAAGTGATTTATTCTTCTCTAGATTAATGCTTAAAAAATACGGTGACCCGACAGTTGATCGCCCGACAGTTGGCCCCCTGACAATTAATCCCTCCGACAGTTAATCCCCCCGAAAGTTGATGCTCTAAAGAATTATTTCTGCTGTACGTCCTCATTTGTAAAGTAAGTATGCAAAGAGGATATGCGGCCGTATAACCAAAATCGATATACTCATATTTGGAAGCGTTTTGAGTGGAAATCCGCTACATAAAATATTTTTACTAACACTATTCAGACTAAGATATAAGTATGTCAACTTTGGTTATATGGCCGCATATCCTCTCTGCATACTTACTTTACAATGAGGGCGACCCCCAGCTGAAAACAATTAAATTTATCAGCACGTGCTGTCGAATATCGAAACAATCGAATCTCATCTTTAAGCATTAATCTAGAGAAGAATAAATAAATAGTAAGTATGCAGAGAGGATATGCGGCCATATAACCAAAGTTGACATACTTATATCTTAGTCTGAATAGTGTTAGTAAAAATATTTTATGTAGCGGATTTCCACTCAAAACGCTTCCAAATATGAGTATATCGATTTTGGTTATACGGCCGCATATCCTCTTTGCATACTTACTTTACAAATGAGGACGTACAGCAGAAATAATTCTTTAGGGGATCAACTATCGGAGGGATTAACTGTCGGAAGGATCAACTATCGGAGGGATTAACTGTCGGAGGGATCAACTGTCGGAGGGATCAACTGCCGGGGGGGCCAATTGTAATGGAATCAAAAATACATTATACGAGTATGTATATAATTATATTTCGATCTAATATTAACTTCTTAATCCTTTTACTATTTTAGTGTTTAAATTAACTGTTTAGTTTTTAGTTTTTATACTTCTATTACTATCTGTGAACATTTATAATCGGTCTTTTTTATTCATCATCTTTATATCGTACATTATATTAGTAAAACTGTTTAATAATAATAATAATAATTAATAAATAAATAAATAATATAGATATACTATTAGAACCTTGAACAAAGCCGGGAAGTAAAACGACTATTTGTATAAATTGCTGTTTTGTTATCACCGTAAACATTAATAAATATTGTGGAGACACTCAAATAAAGCCACGATAATAATATTATGGTCATTTGATCAGTACCGCGATGGAGCATTGCATTCAAAACAGATTAAATAATAATCACCCCGATAGCAATTGCATCGCACTGGCATAGATGCACGTAAAGCGAACACAGACCTGGTGATGGTTCCGTTGTGATCCCTACTTTTTGTGCATATGTAGAATGTATGGGTATTGCAGAAATACGTGTTCCTTTTCTCATATACAATGTACTTTACTACCACTGAATGTTCATCGTGTATCATTCTTTTATTTGTTGTGTTCAAGTTTGATTTGTAGAAGTCCATTATAATTTAAGGCTTTCAACTTTAATATTAACTATTATTATTCATCATTGAAGAAGATAATATTAACACATCCCAAATGAACCACGAAACCGAAAAAACAACAGAAAATTAAAAGATTTCAGTGGCATCTGGGACTCGAACCCAGGACCTCCTTAACCGCTTAACCATCATAGCTAATGAGACCAGTTCAATTATCGCCATCTACACCGATATCACACTTCAAGTTCAAGACTTGTTAATAATATCCTCCATTTTTTAAATCCCATATTATTGGCTGCTATCCTTATGATAATCGCAAAGTTCTACCCGAAAACAATTGCAATCTGAATAGAGTCTCGGATATACCTACCCGATTTTTATTCATATGAGACATCTATTGACATATTTTACATGTTTGGAAAGAAATATTCAATTGTTTTTTTATACCTTATTGAAGTTTGTAAACCTCATTGTAATATTTAATCATTGAAGCCTTCTTTAATGATTAAATATTACAATGAGGTTTACAAACTTCAATAAGTTATAAAAAATAAAAAAATATTATTATTCATTTTTAAATACGGTTTATTTTCGAAAAAAAGTTCTGCTAGGTAATTATTAATACGCGTGACAGCTGTTTCATGGCTTTATGAAACTGTATCAGTGTATCATTCTGCTGTTACTATAATAGGCATACCGCTGATAGATTTGTTGCTTCTCCATCTCTTATATGAACAACGCCTGTAACAGAAAGAGGTGTTACAACGTAGCTCTCAATGGCAATACGATAAGGTACTTAAGGGGGAGAGGGTTTATTCATTAATTTTAAATAATGATAATATTATTGCGCAATATGACAAACACAATGTTTTTAAAGAGAAAAATAATTGTCACATATTTCAAAAAATTACATATTCTTAGCGTTTATCAGAATTATATCCAAAATATGACGCTTTTCTGACCATCATTAATATGTTTTGCAAAATAGTTAAATGTTGAATATCCCCAAAGAATACTTAGAAAGTTTTTCTTTAAAATGCCGAAAAGAAATAAAAAAAACGAATAGTATGTTTAATTTTATCATGAAAACTGTTTTTTTTTGAACGAGGATAACAAAAATTACCAGGAAAAGATAGCATTTTTTGTAAAACATATGTAGGACAGTCTGAAAAGGGTATGTTTTTTATTTCATTTTGATAAATGCTTAGTAAATGTAAATAAATAAAAAAATTAAAACATTTTTCTTCTTTTAAAAACATCATGTTTAT
Source organism: Halesus radiatus (assembly GCA_022606495.2). Taxonomy (NCBI): domain Eukaryota; kingdom Metazoa; phylum Arthropoda; class Insecta; order Trichoptera; family Limnephilidae; genus Halesus; species Halesus radiatus. The sequence continues at coordinate 53,424 of JAHDVE020004381.1, read as the reverse complement.
CGTATCGCGTAATAATATTATAATTATTAAGAATTAATAAATATCCCGTTTCCGACGTTTTTCTACCCCTTAAAGCCACTATGTTGATAAATCATTAATTGCGAAATCACCCCTTTCCTCATAAACGTTACACGTAAATAATGTAGAGGCTACAGCGAGCTCTCGGCTGTAGGACTATAGGTGCACGGTCCAATTGCATGTCTACCGTTGTTAGAACCGTTGTAATCCCCATGCTTTCTCTTAAAAAATACATGTTACCTCACAGAAAGATGTATTTTTTTGTAATTTTAGAAACAACAAAAATATTTACATAAAATCATCATACTTATTAACTAACAATCACGTCGTTTCCCCGCAGGGTAGGCAGAGAGGACGGACCGCCAAACAACTACATTGTCTCATACATTCTCTTCTGTTATTCCTACTTATGACATGTATTTGATTCACTCGATCATGCCATGTCTTCCTCGGGCATTCCTGGCATCTTCTTCCATTTAAATTCGCGTCATGTATTCTCATTATTTCAAATTTTTAATCTGTCAATTCTTGATGGAATTTCATTTAAATATGATTTTTTGGATTAAAAAAACCCTTGCAACTAACTTAAATGTAGTATTGTACATAACTCAGTCATAAATGCACAATACTAGAAAGAGCAATGGGACTCACTCCATGTTTATCATAGATTTAGTTTTAATTGTACCAGTCTGAAGATGCCCATGATAGGGTGAAACCGGTCCCGTCAAAAATAAACAAGTGTAAGACAGTTACAAATGTTATTGAATCAAAAAATTCATATCCATATATTCTCCTTACACTCCTTTCTTCGTTAATTCGTTCTAGATGCCCAAACCATCTAAGCATCCCTTTCTTATTCTTACTCATTACGCTTACATCAGTCTTGAATTCTTTACGAATATCAACATTTTTCAACTCATGGTTTTAGCACACATTCGCCTCAGAGATCTCATCACGCTTAGATCAGCTTTATACATAATTACCATACATAATACACATATCATATAATCGGAGAGTAAAATATCTAATAAATGTGTTCGCAACATGTATGGTCTACGCATAAAGATTATTAATTATTTTGTTAATTAATTTAATGCCGTTTCGCTGAGAGATCAGTAGTTGTACAATCTCTTGTTTCTTCATGAACAAAACATGTAACAGAAAGAGAGGTTACGCCGGTGCCCTCAGCGGTAGGACCATATATGCATCATTCAACTGCATACTGAATATTACAGACAGTGACGCCAACCCGGAAAGTCTTATCATAAAACAACACAGGCCCCATTTGTTGTGCGCTAACATCCGACCTCACCGTTAGTGGCTTGTTAAACAGAATCAGGTAATGGCGGGCCGTCATTAAGCCCTGCATCGCAGAGCCGGTCGCGTTGATTTTAAATAATTGAAAACAAAATGTCTGGCACCGTCAATTAGCGCGAATAGCGATGCCGTCCGCGGAGAGTAGACTGCTGCGAACTCTGCGGAATTTGTAACCGGTTATTAGGAAAAGCCTAAAATACCGAAAACCGTTTTTTTTAACAATGATTTCACACTGGAGGCTTTGAGGAAAATAATTTTCCTCGCGGCCAGTCATCTTCGGGATGCTGTGTAGATAGTCTTTTTAAGGATAGGAAGGAAAGGAAGTTCCGGTAAGGAAAAAGGTTGAGGAGTGGGTAGAAATCAGGGGTCAGTGGAGTGACAGACCTATTAATTCATCTCTCCCACTGCTGTTTAAGGTGGGTCGAGAAAGTCCGGCTAGAGAGGTCAAGGGATCTGCCTCAACCCACCTCTCTCGTTTCGGCCCGTCACGCCAAACCTGGACCAATCTCACCGCATGAAATTTACTGGGCACCCCTGCTAAGTCACCAAACATAGCTAACCACTTGGGGTGACCTATATCAAAGGTGTTAGTCAAAGGATAACTTGTTTTTGGATAGTTCACTATAATTTAATACTAATTGCTTATAATGCTAATTGTTGGGCCATCCGCAGAGAGTAAATGCCGCTCTCGGAAACTCAAGAGGGATTGATGGGCAGGTAAATTGCACCCTGGTCTCCTGTGTATTGTTTCACAGCCGAATTTTAAAGGAATCGATTATTTGAAATGGAACTAGTGATCTGCTGCTACTTAGATAATATCAAAATAATTGATTTTTATTTGGTGAGCCGTTTGGGATCTAATGTTAACTGAAGTGTACTTTGCATAACACCTACATTGGGACAAAAACATGTACGAGTAAATGTAATTCCAATAAGGGTGAAGAAGCTTCATTACTACCGCGTGTTCAAAACTAAGACTGCCAAGAAGAGTTTAGTAATGAAAATGTTTTTTTATAAAGAGGGAACTCACTTTTTTTGCAGTAACTCCACACAGGAGGCCTTGGGGGAAATAATTTCCCTCAAGGCCGATATCGTCTTAGGGAATCCTGTGTGGAGGGTCTTTTAGAGCAGTGCTCCGCAACCTTTTCTCATCTACGGCACACCAAAATTCTACCTAGAATTCCGCGGCACACCAAAAGTTATAATATATAGGTATTAAATTGAATTTGTGCACCAAAGATTGCAATCCGTTTGTTAAGATAGGCGAATCTATCAAACGGACCGACCGTTTCAGCACAGAGAGGGTTTTTTCAAATATTTTAGTGCTCCCGACCAGAGGTGGCTGCCAAATTCTGCACTCGCGATTTGTACAAGGTCAGCAGTGGTTAAATAAACGTAAGAATGCTGGTGTTTCTCTTAAAATCAAAATGTGTATATTTATTTAGTATAGGTTAGTTGCAAAGCCTAATTTTGCACCAACACCACTTCAGAAAACGAATAAAAAACATGTTTGACGTATCGTTCTATCTTCGATTTGTTTTCAAAGTAACGCGTTCCGCTTTATCCGGCGGCCGCTTCTATCTCAGATCGAGAAATTGAATTAGACGATTACTTTACAAGTCGCTATTTAACGGCAAAGAATGCGCAAGTCCGTTTTGCCAAGATAAAGCTGCTGGCATTAAGCATTCTTCGTTTTCTACGTCGCTATTTTCAATTACTACGGTTGGTCTTTTACTTCGACACTTTTTTGCAGTCGCTCGCAATACTCTGTTATCTTATTCTTTTTTTCTCTCCTTCCTGATTTATTCTCTTTCCGGTCCCGTCTGCTCGCTAATCGCTTATCCTGTGAATAAGTAAGTTTGCATATTTTTGCCGACTGCATTTGTGAGTACTAACTTGTGTAGCCGGCGGCGCAGGTTGGAGCTGGGGCGTGTTTTTTTATCCGCAGAATCAAATGGTCTCGCTGTAAAAAAAAATCTGCATTAAATGCTATTAAAATTTTTGCGCTGGTGTTTGAGGCACCATAAGAACCTAATTAGAAAATGTATTCAGTGTATCCAGTAAATATTTTGGATGACATTTCTGACTTGCCTTAACCTGCGTTTAAATACCTCGAAATTCTAACTCTGGAATTTAATGTATTGGCTTTGTATAATAATTTTTGTGACTGTGGAAACAGCATTTAAATTTTTTTTTTGCATTAACTCGAGTAAAATAATTACTTCAAGGGTGTATGTCATCTTTGTGGATTCTGTGCAGAGGGTCTGTTTAAGGAAAATAAGTTCTGGCAAGGATGAAGGTATGAAAGGTGGGTAGGAATCTGGAGGTCAGTGTGTTCAGGAGTGACGAATGTATTAATCTATCCCCCTCACTGCGGTGCAAGGTGATGGATCGACAGATTCCGGCTGGAGAGGTCAGAGAGTCTCCCTCAACCGGCCTCTCTATTCGGACCATCACACAGCTGATGGGCAGACGTATTACTACCACTTTTGACAAACCCACTGATTGGTTATCCAATGAATGGTTCGCGGGCGGCGGTACCCATACCCACCCTCTAAATTGTATAATAATTGCATACTGGACTTTTCATATTTTTAAGGTTGGAATATTCATGCATAAGGTATCAATATGTAAATGTCTTTTTGTTGTTTCTTTTTCTGTAAGTACCTAAGATAATAGAGAATCCATTATCACAATTATTTTCTCAGTAAATCGGTTTTACCGGTAATAAATCGTTTTAGATACCATACAATTTTTAATTGTGTGGGGGTAAATAGAATCATATAAATAAGTCGTCTCAACACGGCCTAACCACAGTTTGAAAATGACTGAACGCCGAAACAGCTCTGTCAATAATAAAAAATAAAATACTTGTAGAACTAAAAAATAAATAAATGCAGTTCTACGAATTAAAAACAATAACTATTAATAAAGTAATATGTAAACGTCTATCTAGCGTCGACTCTTCATAGTCGGCGGCGTCGCTAAAGCAGACTTTGTGGATACGAAAATCCTGTAGATTAAAGAAAGAACTGTTCGTTTCGTCGATAGTTCCTTGTTTTGCTTACGTATTATCACACTCACAGATTTTCTGCTTTATCGATAAGATTAAAATAGTTTTTATTTTAATATAAATACCGCAGAAGAGTCCCAACTGCTCCCAACCGTCTGGAGCCAGTGAGACTATGGCATCCCCAATTGGGGAATGTTGTGAGGCTGAAGGAATTGGGGAGGGGAAGGAGAAGGGAGGAGGAAGGTGGGTAAATACCTGGCTATTCAGATCTGGTCACCAAACACGGCTAAAAGCTATTTCAGGCAACGTTTCAATTCTGAATGTTGGTCTTTCATCCGGGGGATACTGAGAGTATATTCCACTCTGGAACGTGCGCAAATATACCATATATTATTTTTAAATGAATTAATTGCGAAACAACACAAATTAATTTGTGCACGCCGGGATTTGAACTCGCGACCTTCGGATTCGTGGTCGAGAACCTTTCCCTTCGACCATAGAGGCCGTCAAAAAAAATCGAATTCAACAAATGTCAATTGACCAATAGCGTTGAGTTTACAAAGACTGAAAAGCTGTGCCTACTCCAAGAAAAAAAATATAAAGTAATAATAGTAACAGAAATTTTTTAAAAAAAGGTGACAATTTTCTGATCAAATTGAATTTTTTCAATGAATTTGCAAGGAATTTGCACGTTGATTTACTCAGTTGGCCATAAAAATCAGCGGAAGATGAAAATTCAATGACCATTCCAAATTTTCAATGAATTTGAAAACTATACATAGCGTACCTTTGGTCACAGAGCAATGCACACCACTGCAATTGACTACATTCTTAAACTATTAATGCATAATGGCATCCGTTACAAATAAACAAGCTTTCCTTTAACAATCCAGCGACAAGGCTAGATCACTCTTGTAACTTAACGCAGTGGCTGGCATGACTATAAGTCTGTCAACGGAAAACTCACAACACGCATTAAACTCTAGCATCAAGGAGATCTCCCGCTAAGTGATTCCAATACTCTTCTGACTTTAATGAATCCAAATACAAATCTGTTACTTTCAAAATTGACTTATAAATCACAGGAGAAAAAAAAAAGAATATCGAGAATTTTTATTCGCATTGTTTGATCTTAATTATAATGTATCCAAAAAGTATCGTGTTAGCACTAAATAAATCGTGAACATAAATACTGTGTTTTGTAAAAACGCAGTAACTCTCATAATCAGAATTTTATAGGAGCAGCAAAAAAGGTTGAAGAGTAAGTTTATCAAGATAATTTCTTATTATTTCATCAGATGGTTATCATTTTAAAGTTTTTATGAAAGAATACTGTTGGGAGAATGATTCTTGTTTTAATACTTTTGGCATAGATGTGGGTCATGTCATTTTTGGAAAAAAACTTGTTACTGAATTTTTACACAGAATCAGATTTTTGTAGCTTGATTCCTTTCTCCAGGATGTCTCGGAAGGATGGGTGGGCTAGTAATGATTGAAAAAAAAACGGTTTTCACTAAACACGAGGCTTACCGCCTTTTGTCTAAACACAGTTGATAATATATCTGATAAATTAAATCTTTTAATATTTTAGTTTCCGCAACACCTACTCAATTTCATAAATATGTCAGCGCGGATATAATTTACCCGCACAACTGTAATTTGGTCGGGCATTTGAATGATTGCACGAAATGTGAGACACCTTTAAATGTCCCGATCTGTTTAAATCACTTCACGTTTAAATAAACTCGACTTCGTTGGGGTAAAAATTTTGTAGAATTTCGTTGGAATTCCCACAATGCGTCGGAAGGAAATATGCGTCGGCGATTAACGAAATGCCGACGTTATCAGAGTTATTACTCGTTCCTATCTGAGGATTCTTCGTTGCAATAAATACTCGCTAAAGATATCCCTTCACGAATTCCACAATAGCGAAATAATCTATCTGTTATTTATACGCACGGAATATTACAATTGGCTTATTGTCCATTAACGTTTTGCTTCTGTGGAACTCACAAGCGGGGTTAATTAGTTTGAATTAATTCCACTACCTAGCAATATTAACTATAAACCATAAAATCGGAATAAAAAAATTAACAAAAAAGAACAACGGGCGGTGGGCTTTGGGATGACAGATTTTTATAGCTATATAACATTTCACAAACAAGAATTTTCCCAGCTCGTAGGAATGTTTCCATTAGTAGTTGTGAAGCTTTGATATTTTTCATATAATTGAAAATACACTTTGTATATACCACTTTACTTAAAATATATAAATATTTCTACATGTTTCGATAGCAATGCTATCATCTTCAGGAATAAATGAATACTAAAAAATAATTGCAAGTATAGAAAAATGATAAAAATTTAAAACAATAATTTAAGAATATACAAAATATGAGCATAAACAAAAATTAATTAAAGTAGGTAAGTAACAGATCAAAAATGTTAATGACAAAATAATTATAAAACATTGAATAATACATTTAAATTAGAAATATAAATAAAAATTATTATTATTAATATTAATATGAAAATAAATTTAAGATATAGGTATTTAAAAAAAATATTTGATTATTTATTAAATTTAATTCGCTATTAACACTTTTTCTTATTTCTAAAATTTCAAATTCATCTAATTTTAAACCAGTTGTATTTGTATGTAAAACTTTTAAACCTTTATTTATATCAAACGAATGATTGGTTTCTAAAATATGATTTGCAAATTCAGAATAGTTGTTATTATTTAAACATCTTAAGTGTTCCTTAACCCTAATACTGAAATTTCTACAAGTCTTTCCGATGTAAAAATAGTTGCAATCATTACAAATCAATTTATATACTCCCGATTTATTCAAAATATTATCCTTATCCACAAAGTTAATGATGCCACAAAGTTATCAATCATTTGAAGATATTATATTTTGATATTTTTGTTTACCTGTCCAATATTTTACAATATTTTTTACCAAATGTTTGTCAGAAGAAAGGGTTATTACACGGAAGTAACAAAATACTTTAAAAATATGGATGTCACAATTCCTCAGCGGATTCTGTCTCAACGAGTATTGATTACAATTTGAAAATATGTTTTATTTCGTCGTATTGGCACAACGTAAATTTGTAGCGCTCTTGATGTAGTTTTATTACAAAGGAAATAAAAAGAAGAAGTATTTAAAAAAATATATATATTATTACCTACGTGGGTAAAGATGCTAAGTAGGCACAAGCTAACACCCGAACTCACCACGAACTCGAATATAATCATTCGAACTATAATCGTGAAAAAGGGAAGTGTAATACCGGCAGTAGTTTTATACCGATGTGAAATTCGCATGATATATGCAAGTTATTCATAATAACTATCACAAGTTCCACGTTAATCCAGTTCCTAGGTACGTATATCAGCTTTTTTCACCATCAAAAATTTCCGAGTTAGAGTTTTAGTCAATATTGTTTTGAATTTTTAATTATCAATTATTTTTATTGAGATTTAAAAACCTAATTTTTTAATATTTAATCAATGTAGAAAAAATATTAACATAACCTAAATGAAACACGAAAACGAAAAAAAAACGACATGAAATAAAAAAAGATTTCAGTCGCATCATCATCATTATAAAGATAGTTGCTAATAATAAAAAAATGGAGAATAATATTGACAAACCTTGAATTTGAGATATGATAACATAAATTGAAGATGACATAAATTGAACTGGTTTCATTAGCTAACTTGGTTAAGCGGTTGCCCCGGATAGGCAGAGGTCCTGGGTTCGAGTCTTAGATGCGACTGAAATCTTTTTATTTTCTGTCGTTTTTTTCCGTTTTCATGTTTCATTTAGGTTACCTTAATATTATTTTCTACAATGATTAAATATTATTTTGATTTGAAAAAATAAATTAAATTAACAGATGTGAGATATTATAGAATTGATAATAAAATGGATATTATAATTTGGTTTCAAATAATTATTATGAAACCATTTTCCATCAATCATCGTTAATCAATCCACTTCATTACCACGGATTGTAGAAAAATTTTCAATCTTTTATAATTAACCACGTAATAACGTAGTAATAATGGGAGATTCACAATTATTGGTGATCAAACTACTGCAAAAATAATAAATACGATCTTAATAATAGATGGTTCTCAGTAATTGGTAAACAAAAAGCTATATAAAACGTAGGTTTTCAATCGCTTATAAGCAAAATACTCTAAAACGGAGATATATGCATTTTAAGTATTTATTAAATAATTTTTTGTGACATGTTTTTATATCACAGATTTTATACTATTCTTTCAATATAAACATATGGAAGATGAGTGTATATTAAGTATTAATGGTTAAATAATAAAATACATGGTACATGTACATGTGTAGTAGTAGGTACATAACATATACCTTGGTAGATTCTCAATTAATGGTAACCAAAACACAACAAATCGATAGAAGATTATCTATTATTGTTAAACAAATCGACGACCACAATAAAAACAGGCGTATCTCATACTTGATAACTTTCCAGGAGAGCCATAACACTGTTTTTTTTTTGACGATTTTTTTTGCATTTTATGACATGGATAAAGAAAAATTATATAATTATATACTTCATCAGCGATACACATAATAAAATGTGCAAGAATCTGGCAAAAAAAAAACAGTTTTTTGACTATCCTGGAAATTTGCTAAATATGAGATACGCCTGTTTGTGTTGTGTGCGACCGAAACCATTTCAAAACACTGGAATATAGGAAGGCTCTCAATTAATGGTAACCAAAACACAACAAATCGATAGAATATAGGAAGATTATCTATTATTGTTAAACAAATCGACGACCACAATACAAGCAGGCGTATCTCATACTTAATAACTTTCCAGGAGAGCCATAACACTGTTTTTTTTTGTCGAATTTTCTTATATTTTATGACAGGTTTCGCTAACGGGGTAAAGAAAAATTATTAATTACATACCTCATTAGCGATACACGTAATAAAATGTGCAAGAATCTGGAAAAAAATTGTTTTTTGATAATCCTGGAAATTAGCTAAAAATGAGATACGCCTGTTTGTGTTGTGTGCGACCGAATCATTGCAAAACGCTGGAATATAGGAAGGCTCTCAATAATTGGTAATCAAACCACTGCAAATCTTACGAATATAACTTTATTATTAGGGATCTTGAATATCGGTAATCACACCACTGCAAATCTAAGAATAAATAAAGACACTCACTCATTGCCAGGTAATCAAACCGGTACATTGTTCAAGTATATATGAAGGCTCTCAATAATTGGTAATCAAACCACTGCAAATCTTACGAATATAACTTTATTATTAAGGTTCTTGAATATCGATAATCACACCACTGCAAAATCTAAGAATAAATGAAGACGCTCACTCATCGCCAGGTAATCGAACCGGTACATTGTTCAAGTATATATGAAGGCTCTCAATAATTGCAAATCTTACATATAAACCACTGCAAATCTTACGAATATAACTTTATTATTAAGGTTCTTGAATATCGGTAATCACACCACTGTAAAATCTAAGAATATATAAAGACGCTCACTCATCGCCAGGTATTCGAACCGGTACGATGTTCAAGAATATATGATAGTTCACAATACTTAGTAATCTCGGAACTACACAATGCTTGAATTCAAGAAGCTTTTTAGTAATTGGTAGTCAAACCAACACAAATTTACGATATTTTAATATCTTCCGCCGTGACAAAAGAGAAAATGTTCTATTAAATTTATTTGCATTCTCGCTATTCCGTTATTATATTGTCATTCCAACACAAAAGTTAACATGAAAATATGTTGTCCCAGCTCACAGCTCACAGCTCGCTTGCGGCGGCGCCCATCTTCCATTTACAGGTACATTCATAATAAGTTACTTGCACTCACAATAGAAAAGTCTCATTTGTAACACAAACGTCTCACTATATTTTCTCGTTTATTCCGTAGAACAGTGGTCTTAAACTGGTGGCCCGCGAAACAATATCACCCTATCCGCGTATTTGGTCTATTTCTACAGCATAATTTTTTTTTAAAAGGTGAAATCATTTATTTATTTTTTAATTTTTTTATTATAGAAACAAAATAGTTCATGTGTTACAATGAAAAACATTTTCAGGAATTAAATTTACAAAGTAGGTACCTACAATATGTTTATTTGTAATTTATGTAAATTTCTGTAATAAGTGTGTGCGTATGTGTGAATGTGTTTGTAGGTTTGAGAAGTTTTGATTGAATCTTAGATACCACGAATAAATTGAATTGTAGACGTGTTAAAAAAACAAACCTTTGCACTCCCTCTTTAAAAGGGGTTTTATTTTGTGATCTTTTTTTCTCGACTTATGGTTTTTGTTGATTTGTTTTTAGTAGTACCCACCTTCTTGGAAAGTTTAAACAGAGTGACCATACGAGTATGTCAATGATCCTCAAACGTATTTTGTCTATTTGCTTGTTTTAGACAATCTGATATATTAAACACGATACTTATTTGTGTCTCAAAAAAAACCCTCCAACGTTAACCTATAACGTTATGAAATTTGCACAGCTTTTCCCCTGAAAATTTCTCGGTCAACAGTCAGCTTCATCCATTTTGCATTATGATATGAAATATCATTTTAACTATAAAAAATAAGCCAAGACGCCATATTGTTTGTTCTATATTTTTTGACTATTCAATGAAAAAAAATATTACTAAAAATTAGAGTCGCTGTACTCACGGTATCCTAGAGAACGAATAAGTGGATATGTTAAATAAAGGTTTTGATGGGTATAATATGGTTAGGCCCAACGATATCTTTGTTTAACGTTGAGTTTAACACCACTGCCAGAGACTCAACCAGTCTTCCAGGGGAGATTTATGTCTTCCGTATGCATGAGGATTTTAAGACTTTGTTTGTTGATGCTGCGTTACTTAGATCGAGGTTTGTGGTTCGTTTATATAAGATGCCACTGGAGTGGAGCGACCACTTGGACCAGGTAAACAAGAAATGTTACATGAATAAGTGAATTCGTGATAGGTCAATTACTAAGAGGTATTTATTTAAGTATAATTGAGCATAAAAATATTTAATATGTTTTGTTTGTGTTAGTTGACTTGGTTCTTAGACTAGTTAGACCCAAGCCCAAGGGATGCTTTCATATTTACTGCTATTTCAAACCGAATTTGCTTGCGTGGAATTATTACTTACATGTATCTATCTGGTAAGAACCATGCTATCTACGGTTGCTTAAAATCAATTCAACTCATTATGGGACTGTTAATTATAACCACACAATATTAGGTTTTACAAAGTTTTGAAGGAACTAGGAAAAAACTTTATTTTTTCATTAGATTTCGCAATAACAATACGTGTGACTAGTGACGTAACTTGTATGGGAGAGACAAAAATACCCGAACACATCCGTTAGCTTCGGCTGACCTCGAAATACTAAACGAGATGACGCAGGAACAAACTTGACATATACGAATGTTTTGTGGGTTTCGGGTATACCTTTTTTTGTACCTGAACGTACGGGATACGGCTTGTTGCGTTCGGGCGATAATATAGCACCCGTATCACGTACGTTCGTATGGGTAGGGTGGCTAAAATACCTAGAAAATGGTTCAATTTTAACGAGTGGTGTATGGAAGAACATGTAAAACGGTATGTAAAAATTTCCTTCCCATTAATGATTAATGATCCGTAGTGATGAAAATCACTGCTTACAATGATCAATCAATCAATAGTTCACAATGGCAATGAAAAGTTTAGTAAACTGTTTATGCATGCGTGTTATAAAGTATTGAATTAATTACTTATTATTCATTTACCTAATTACTTAATCAACAACGTTTCAGATGGGTGGCCTTCATTTAAATACATTTAATCGTTTTAAAAAAATGGCGTAACCCACTTGTATTAAAGCCTACATCATTAACCTGGATAGAATATTATTTACCTATATTATATTCTTCGGGTAGCATACAAATCAAATGATGTAATTTACTGTACAAATGCAAATAAATGGTGAAGTTAAGTGAAGTTAAATGCGTACTAGATGTTATTTTGTGACAAAGGTAATGTAATAAGCCACAAATTGAAACAGAATTGTCTTCAAAGGGTTCAGTTCAGTATTGCCAGTTGGAGCTAATTTCAAGTCAGACAGACGACGGAAATCACCATTTCTTGAATTCCTAAGTAAATTCGAGGGAATCAGATGTCTCCTTTCTCTTGATTTGCATGTGCACTTTGGCGTGAATTCGAGCTAAATCGAGATTAAACAAGAAAGCAGAAGTGTCTGGGATGTGCAGTCTCCGCCGATGTTGGATCAAAGAATGGCACGGGTCAAGAGGGGAGTTACATGGATTCCAGAATCTATTTAGAAGACGGCGAAACCGGAACGCAAATAGAAACAACGATCGGTTCGATGCAATCGTGGCGCAATATCGGCGAGCAATCGGTGTCTGTTGACCCAAAACGATGTATTTATAAAACTGTCAATATTACTCAATAACATTATCTTTTTTTTTAGTACTCTATTATAAACTCATTTTTTTTCCTCATAGTACTAATCAGTACGTATACGTAATCTCTTTATACTTAATTATTATAGTTTTTTATAGATATATTATATTACAATACTATGTCAATACTAGATTTTTTTCCTTCTATTTTTGTATATTGGCACTTAATATGAACTAAACTTGTCAATTTGACTGCCCTAAAACGGGATTTGTTCCTAGTTGGCAGTCATTCTTAAATTTTGATGTTAAATAATGTGTGTTTTAAATAAATAAATATTTCACACAGCAGATGACATATCAAGCGGTATATAAAAGAATATTAGGTTACTAAAAATATCTAGGTTAGTTTTTTTTAATTGTACGACAAATTACACATAATCATTCATTTACAGTACAAGGTTTCTTATTGTAACATTATTAACATTTGGCAAGATAGGCATACACAAAAGTTTTGAGGTTATTTAAAGAGAAATTAAATATACTACTGTTTTATAAATTTCATTCGTTTTGTCATGCTACGCCGTGCAAAAGATAATTTTGAGTAAAGAATGGATGGATTCGCGGACCTAATGAGACGCCGGGTCACATGAGCCAGGATGCGGCTAATGGCCTCTGACAACACGGCGGTAACCGTAGCCTACCAGCACCAAGCTCTACTCCTGAGCGAGCGCTGGGCCCGAGCTCACTCAAAACCACGTCTGACATAATTGTGTTTATTATTTATTTGTTACTTTTGGGTTATTTATTTTTTTATCTTAGTACATTATTTATCTTATATATGTTGTTTGAACTTCTATTCATGCACAATTTGTATAATCATAAGTGACGTGTAGGATTGTACCAACCTCTCCACGTTCTGGAGAAATTTACTTATTTATTTTATTTTATGATATATTGGAATATTGATAATCTGTTGAGGAAATAATATCCACATTTGAAAACGTTTTATTAGCTCCGCTGAAGAAATGAAAAATTAAGCTAACTATGAGCACACAGACAGGCCTTAACGCTCTCCGAATATTTTAATTCATTGATAATGCACATTTTGGCTGTTGGAAGTGTATACACATCCACCAATACACACAATCCGTAGTACGTGTTGTTCGCCTGAACTTTTATTGCGTGTCCTATACAAGTGCTTGTTTGCCGCTGATGGGTAGAAATCTTATTCCACAGTTAGGTAGGCACCTTCCTCACTTTAAATAAAGCTCAATTCTTGTACAGTCTGGCGAAGTGGTTGATTCATAGAAACCATTTTTTGAAGGAGGCGGGTCAATCACCATTATGGATACAACATTATTGGAGCACAACGCATAACTTCGGCGAAGCTGCGCAGTATATGAAGGGTTAAGCACATTCTTTAGTTTGCCAAGCTCTACGTGCTTGTAATGAAAAAGTATATTATTTTCTTGAGAGAGAAAAATTGACCATGTGTTATCGATTGGAAACACCATGTAAACAATAAAAAAATATAAATATTGCTATCATTGAGTTATAGTATCCGTTGTTTGTAGCGATTTTTCTCATTTACGAGTGACTGCTTATCACCCGAAGATCTGCCACTTCCATGGGCCCTAATCCATCTTCATTAATGGCAATGAATTGAGTCAATATTTTTTTATGCAGCACACCCAACATTCAAGTACTAATATAACTCATTTATTCAACCGACGCGATGAAACGAATGGATTGAAGTGATGCCGACCCGAACTATATAGATGTAGAGAACTAATTGGTAAGGATCAGGGGACATATATTTATTTCGGATGACAGTTGTCATTCAGCGAATGACATTCTTTAAAAATATCGAATTTTTCGTAGTTTTAACAAAAGAAAAACTTAATATTATTGTAAGTATTTACTTTAAATATTACTGTGGAGTCATTTGTCGCATAATAATTCTCTCAAATTAACCGATTTAACGAAATTGCGATGCTTGTAAAATACCAATGCCGAAATCCCGAAATGTCAAATAAAATCGATATAAATTGTAAAATTATAATAATCTACTCATGTTAAGAATGTGTGACGAACCAATAATTTTTAATAATACTGTGGTAATTAAACCATACTTTAAAAATGTATTGCCATTGACACCAAATCGGAACCGTAGTTAAGCAAAATGTCTTATCCTTAAAAGAACCGGTATCGGACCCCTGGACCTGAAGTGCATTTAAAAATTATATCATTTTGCTCTTGAACCATCTTGGAACCTTTATTTTTTGTCTGCATTACATTTTAACTTAATTTAGTACTTGTCAATGTGCAATATAGTTGTGAATGGTGAATACTTGGAGCAGGTCGATGAGTTTGTGTATTTGGGAAGTATGTTTACGAGAGATGGAAAGACGGATAGGGATATTGAAATAAGGGTGAATGCAGGGAACTGCATAACGTGATTGGCGCTAATATAAAATCTCCGAAGAAACGAAGCTAGCAGTCCACATAGTGCTGATAACAACCCCGAGGTGCGGCAGTGACGCACAAAACTGGGAGAGGAAGGATGAAAGCAGGCATGTAGAAATGAGTTCCCTGAGGCGTATGTGTGGTGAAACTATGTATGACCATATGGAAAATGTTGAGATTCGCAAAGAATGGAGTGGTTGTGGTAGATACTGCCACTACCACTCTGGTAGATATTGTCAGTATTGCCCTGATAAAATACCACCATTCAAAATCGAAACGTTGCTTGAAATGGCTTTCGCCGTATTTGATGACCAGATCTGAACAGCCAGGTACTACCCCCACTTTTCTTGTTCCCCACCTCCTTCCCCTTCTCAATACCTTCAACCTGGCTCCAGACGGTTGGGAGCAGTTAAAACTCTTGTGTGGTATCACATCAAAAAGGCTGGTATAAACGTAATGAGTAAGATTAAGAATGGGACGTTTAGATAGTTTGGGCATGTAGAGCGGATGAACGAAGAGAAGAGTTTAAGGAAAATGTATGACGCGAATGTGAATGCTAGATGAAGTCGGGGTAGCCCGAGGAAGACATGGCACGATCAAGTTAACCAAGTACTTGAGTCGGGCCATACCAGGAGTCAGAATAATAGAAGAGTATGTACGAGACGATGCATGAATATGAATGAAGCAAGGAATGCTTGCCAAAACCGAGTTGTTTGGCGGTTTGTCCCCTTTGCCTACCCCTGTGGAGAAACGGCATGATGTTTAGTTAGTTAGGTAGTTACCAATAAAAAAACATAAAAAATATGTTTATTTTATTTTTAAATTTAAAAAAAAAATTAGTAACTACATAAAACAGGTAATATAGCCAAAACTTACATACATGAAAGTTTATATAGTAATAAAAATCAATATTTACAATAAACAACAACAAACATTATCTCGCAAAAATGATAATAAGAATGAAAAAGAAGTGAAAGGTCGAAAACATATTATAAAGTAGATGTATAAACTAACATCTTATTGTCACCTGTGCCGATGGTACACTGTTTTGGTACTTAACAAAGGGCATCATCACATTATCAGTTTGATATTATGGTAAAAAATAAATAAAAATTGATTAATTGTGTCAATAAAAATGTCAATGTCATTATTAGAGCAGTTTATTGTAATTTCCTAATATCCGCGGTAAAGGAGAGAAATATCCCGTATTTGTATGATATGTATTAATATAAAAAAATGTCTTTTATCCTCCGTGCTGATTTTCTTTTGGTTTATTAATTTTGATTTGTGATAAAATGTATCAATTGATTTTGTAATTTTGTGCAAAAGGAATACATCAGAAAGTTTATGCGTCACTGACAGAGATTGTAGTTTCCAGTGCGAAATTCGATAATTATACGTTCCAAATTATTCAGACAAACCTTCACGATATGCAATCCACACAGGTTAATTTTCTTTGTATGGATTCGATTCTGTAATTATGAATCACGTAATTAGGAGACCAAATAGTGGATGCGTATTCCAAAATAATTCGCACAATCGATTTATATAATGTTGTTGTTAATTCTGCACTTTTAAAACAATTTGTGATTCGTAGAGTTAATTCTTAATCTTGTTTGTCATAATGTAGAAAGTTTCAGAAAGCAGAAATAACATTATTTTATTCGAAGGAAAAGACGAGAAAATGCAAGAAGAATGAATCTATATGTTAATACTTTAATTCCAAGAGCGGAGTTATTTTCAAAAAGTTTGATTTTGACTCGCGTTCTCCCACATCTTGCTTTGCAACGGGGTCCATTACCGCGTTAATCGCTTTAAAGGACGCCGGAGTTAATTTGTTTTTCAAAAAGCATTTAAATTTGCCGATTTCTTCGACTTTTACATACGTGTCGCACTTCAGTAAGGTAGACATTTGCTTGGACTCATGATTTGGCTTAGTTAGAGTTAAAAATATTGCTTAGACATTGTAAAATAACACTTTTAACACCTTTCTGCATTATTTATTATGTAATTTTCCACTTAAAATTGTAATATATTGCACTGGAGAAAAACATTGGGACTGCTTCGTATTTTAATTTTCTGTTTTGACAGTTTTAAAACACTAACATTTTTATTGGCGCGCCAAGCGGACTGAATATGAACTACATAAATAACGGCTGAAAAATGTCTTATATCAACCTTATTCTATTGTAGTTTTATAACATTTTCAATCAATGGAGGCGCTACTCTTTTTCTGTCCAATTTTAAATTTAACGTATTGGAATTATAATGTTATTAATATTACATCTATTCTATGCGATAGTATACCCGATAGAAATAGAAGACCTGTGTTGAATCGACTTCAACTTTGGTTCTATTCTATATTATAGACCAGCAGTGTGAATGGCAGTTGCTATAGTCGATTACATAAAAACGAAGATTAATAATTTTAAAAAATATATATTTACTATAAATATCTATTTTTTATGTTAACGGGTTTATTTATAATTTTTATTTGTTTGTTGCCACGTTTAATTAGTACAACCATATTTCAATTTCAACTTTATTGTTAAAATTAATTTTATTTAAAAAAAAAACTGGAGTTCTAAAAATTATACATGAAATCAACAAATAAATTCTTAAGAATGTTCGTACGATATTTTGCTGACAGATTTGGTGCGTCTCTTTGAGCTCAGCGATTGCAAATTAATTGAAATTAAGTAAGTGTGATATGAAAGAAAGATTCGTTCTGATTCGATGAAATAGACCACGGAATAGAGAAGGTGGGAACCCGGCTTTAGTTTTAGGCCACTATAAAAAATAGTATTATTGCATGCGATTCATTTGTGATTTCATTGGCACGTACCAATGAGAACATTCCATATTTGGAACTAAAGTTTGGTTTGGTTTGTTTAGGTTAGGTTATGTTTGGCTAGGTTAGGTTTGGTTTGTTTTGAATAGGTTAGGTTAGGTGAGATAAGTTTAGGTTAGGTTAGGTATGGTTTGGTTAGATTAGATTAGTTTGGACTAGGTTAGGTTAGGTTAGGTTAGGTTGGCTTAGATTAGATTAGGTTAGGTTCGGTTCTGCTCGGTTCGGTCAGGTTGACTGAAATGTACCGATCACTCAAATTAATAATAATATGTATTATCAAAATATTAAATCGTCGGTGTTACATGATGTTTTAAATTAGGGAATAATAAAGAAAAAAATAATTCAAGAAGCAATTTGCAATCATAAAAGTATGATTTATTTTGGAATAATAATAAACTTTAATCACCTCCGTTGGGTGCAACGGGTAAAACGCTAGTATAAAAATAAAAATAATAACACTTCAACCATAACCCTCCCCTTTGTCTTACATTCCTAGATTGGCTCTAGGCTGCTATATATACCGGTTGATTGACGTCTAAGCTCTTTCCGTATTCTGAGAGCTAAAAAAATGTATTCCCCGTGGTGTACAGGTCGCACAGGGACAGAAGCGCCCCTGGCTGGATGCTACACTCGTAAATTGGTGTATTGAATGAGTTTTTTTACTACATAGTATGTGTTTTGATTCTTTGCTATTATTGATATAATTACAATCGAATAAATTATTCCACTATTCTCAGTTGCTTTGTCTATTGTGCTGCCACCAAGCGAGCTTTAAAGTGAACTTGAATACAACCTGTGCACCCCTGAAATTTACCCCAAAATATTAATAAAAAACACACTTTAAACATAAAAAATAACATAAAGGAAATTAAATAAGTTTGCACCCTCATGTAGAAAAAATAATTAATAGCATTTCTGACACGGCAAATTTCATAACATCGAAAGTAACATGTGCTCTTTAGTTAGTTCAGCCCCGATGCCGACCTATCCTAGAAATAGAAGATAATACTGGTAGCTCCGTAATATAAACACCAGTACTCATTCACTGTGCAAAACTAGGTTAATTGTCAGACAGACTCTTTCACCGAACAATCATTGTGCATTAGAGTACAGGAATAATTGAACTCGTTCAAACTGCGTGACAATCTGTTCCTGTGTTCGGTCAAAATTGAAATATTCCCGATTGATTCATCTCGAATTAGTCGGTATTTGATTAACATCTCATACATTAGCATTGGTAATTGATTTGCACACAAATAATATATATCAGGAGAATACATGACACGCAAGTGGAGGGAAGAAGTAGTCGGGACTGTTGGACATTTCAGGAAACATGGCATGACCGACTGCATCAAATACGCCTTGTCGGAATAATAGTAGAGCTATGGTTGCCTAATCAGGTGGAGTTTTTTTACAATGACAATACCAATTTAACGTAGGATAACCGGGGGGAACACGCCCAAGAGGGATGACGCTTAATCAGTTGTAGTTCGTTAGTTACCAGTCATACTATGTTTCGACAAGTTTTGTTTAGGAAGATATTATTACAAAAGTAAAATTCACTGTTTTTAGATGCTTTACAATGTTTTCGATACGTGATATCCCTTATCACTTTTTATGTTGCTTTATTGTCTTTTCTTTTATGTTCAATATTAACGACCGTTCCGATATGTTCAGAGATTATTTAAATAATGACGTTAAGACGAACGCATTTGCTTGGGCTTGTGCGATTTCAGAATTCAATTGGGTGTCGTGCGTCTCTTTCTATCATAAAAAAGCTGACAGAGGGTGAGCGCGACGCAAATAAAAAAGTAGGTAAAAATAACCTTGACTTTGTCGCTAACTATACGTAAAGTTTTGACGTAAATTAAACTATTTTCACTATTTTACTTCAACATATTACTGAGGTAGGTTAGAGACGTTTTTTTCCAAAAATGGTATCCGTTTAGTCACAAATATTTGCCAAAGTTGCGTCCTAAAGATATAAATAAATTTTCATCTTTATTGGCTTATATTTTCTAAATTAAAAGAAAAATCAATAAAATTCTTCTAATCCTTACTAGATATTTACTATACCTTTTGATTAAAAAATATCTCATAAAGTTTGGGTGGTATTTGGCCTCTAATCCATAATTAAGTTTTGTATGAAACAGGGCACGCAGCCGTTCCTCTTAAGCATCTTCTCTATATGTGTGAGGTAAGGCGCCAATGCTTTTTTTCTTTATATCTAATTTGGACCGAAAGTGCAAAACTTGCATTATACTCGTATATATACGTATATGTATTTTTTTAATATAAATACCCCACAAGAGTCCCAACTGCTCCCATCCGCCTGGAGCCAGTGAGACTATGGCATCCCCAATTGGGGAATGTTGTGAGGCTGAAGGTATTTAGGAGGGGAAGGATAAGTGGAAGAGGAAGGTGGGGAAATAGCTGGCTATTCAGATCATGTCACCAAATACGGCTAAAAGCCATTTCAAGCAACGTTTCAATTCTGAATGGTGGTCTTTCAACGTGCGCAGTGGGGTCTATTACCGCGTGAAAAGCATTGGTCCGGAGTTCGTTTGTTTTTTAAATCATTCGAATTTGATGGAGTTTTTCATGCATTTCGAACATTATGCAGACTACTTTAAACTAAAACCACATAAATCTCAAGGCCCGAAAACTGAATCAAATTAGCCTCTAAATTTCTATGAGATACAAAAAATATTGTATTTACATTTTTCTAATATGTGTATTTTTTTTTATATTTTAAAACGTTTTGTTACATTAAAAATAAACGCACACATAAATTTAGGAGGTTCTCATAAAAATAAAGACGATGATTTGATTCAGTGTCCCAGCCTTGAGATTTAGGTGGTTTTGATGTATTTACCTACCTAGAATAACATGCGAGTATATTAAAAAAAATAGAACTTATGCTACCGTGAGTATTAGAACAAAATCTAGTAGGTATCTGCCTCACACATTTTTTTTTAAATTGTACCCCAGAAGACAGGCCATTTTTAAAAGTGAGAAAATTTTTACAAAAAGAACATTTTTCAAAAATTGAAGCTGACATTTTCCTATAATTTTTTCTATTAATTTATTTGATTTCTGAATGCATTGTGCAGAATGTGTTTTATTAAAATAAATATGTTACATATCTCTTCTATTTAAAAAAAAAAACAATGTATACGAGTACATTGTAACGTCGTTTTAAGCATGTGGGTAACTTCAAGCGATTATGAGTATTCACTTTCTGTGGTGACTTCAGGGGTAGTTAGGTTAGGTTAGGCTAAGGTAGGTTATGATGAGCTGGGTTGAGCTTGATTTGGTTAGATTAGGTTTAGCCAGGTTAGCAATGATAGTTTAGGGACTGTAAGATTAGGTTATATTAGGCACGGTTAGGTTAGGTTAACTGAACCGTGGGGGTGACTTATTTCAATAAAAATAACTGGAATACTTTTCTTTTGAGACTGGAATAATAGTACAGATGTACCTGGTGGAGGCAGCAGTATTGCAAGTTAGAAAGAAAGCGGATTGTTGAATTAATCCTTCGACTATTTTTATTATGTTTTTTCCTAGATATATAAAAAAAATGAAAATAATTAAGAATAATTAAGTAAATATATAAAATCATAGGAATCAAATTATGAATTAAATTTCAGGAACAATGAAGTAACTTTGTGTAAAACTAGGCTTGCGCATGCTTTTTTTACTGCTCCTAAAATGTATAATTTACTATCTGCAGAATGCAAGTCTCCAAACATATCGTCTTTAAACACATACAAAAATGTTATAAAAAACTTTATTAAAACCAAAGATATCAACCTTTCTTGATATGATTGAATATTTTATTTTTCTTATTTAACTTATAATTTTTATTTAACTTACCTTCAACATCCATGTATTAATACAAATATGCTAATATACTGCCACTAAATGATACCAGGTATATTCACTCACTGGCCTAGCCTATGTGCGATTTTTTGCATTGTAATTTTTTTTTTTTTATATGAATACCTCGCAAGAGTCCCAACTGCTCCCAACCGTCTGGAGCCAGTGAGACTATGACATTACCAATTGGGGAATGTTGTGAGGCTGAAGGTATTGGGGAGGGGAAGGAGAAGGGGAAGAGGAAGGATGGGAATACCTGGCTATTCAGATCTGGTCACCAAACACGGCTAAAAGCCATTTCAAGCAACGTTTCAATTCTGAATGGTGGTCTTTCACCAGGGTGATACTGGGAGTATCTTTCACTCTGGAACGTTCGCAAATATACTATATATTATTTTTAAATGAATTAATTGTGAAACAACACAAATTAATTAAATAAAAATTACTTGCGCACGCCGGGATTTGAACCCGCGACCTTCGGATTCGTAGTCGAGAGCCTTACCCCTCGACCATGGAGGCCGTCAAATACGTCAAATACAATACAAGTAGGTTTATATACATGTGTTCAGATGTATTTATAATTTAATGTTTAAAAAAATGTTTATAACCATTGTACGTTGTTTGTATGTATGTATCAAAAATTAATTAATGAATTTTAAAAAATGTAGAAAAATGCAACCATAACATAAACGCTAGTCGTTTTTAATTCATTTATGCAGCGGTGAAAAGAGGAACAAATTTCTTCAATTTTGTTATCCATATTATCTTCTACAGTGGAAGAACCCCGACTGAACATATAATTTTGGACATTCGAAGGTACTTGAGTATACTCTATCAATCAACTGAACGCTTCAAAATATTTTTAATGAATTGCTGAAGTGCTCCTGTTGAAATTTTTCACATTTCCAGCATTTTAGGTTAGTTGGTACTTACCCCCTTTACCGTCAAACTGACGGAATAATGTCAATCAATTTATTGTTTCAGACAATTTTCAAGTAATTTGAATGAATTCTTAACATTAATTTAAATCCTAATTATACTTCTGAAATCATTTTAATTATGTATTACTTCCAGTGAATAAAGGCCGTCTCAGGCATGGAGGTATATAAATAGAGTCTACGTTCCTTGCAAAATCAGTGTAATATATTGTAACTGCGCGAAAGTAGGAAGGAGGGATGAAGCGGCTGTCGATGTTGCCGAATCCTTCCGACCATGAACGAATTCAACGAATGGAGGTGCCGCGCCGCGCACAGCTGGCGACTGGCAGCCGCGGTCAGGGACATTTACTGGCGTACCTACTTCATTTGCTACTTGAGTTTTTTTGCCATTAAAAAATAGAATTTATATAAAAATGAAATATGTTAAAACCGATGAATGGTTACACAATTGCTTTTTTATCCATTCCAGAATATGTCCAATCATATAAGAATTTTGCAGTTATTACTGGAGATCCATACCCGGCGAGCGCCTGCAATCGACTGAAGCCCGTGTTATTTCAATGATGCCAATTGGCCTCACGTTGTTGCCCATATTTCGTACGCTTATGTTGACTCCATTAGCATATCTCTATAGTCGCACGTTGCCGATAATTAAAAAAAAACATATATCAGATTTCTTAATTTTTGTTTTCCAATACCCGAATTTTTTACTGGTCTAAAGTTATAATTAATTTTTTATTGCGCTGTTCTGAATTGATTCAACTATTTGATTAATAATTCAACACACGGATGCGATACAAGGGTTATTGTACGATGGGAAACTGCTATTACTTATTATTTATGACAAGGTTTTATCAGCTATGATTATAAAATACAAGTAATAGTATGTCATGTATACAAAACGTCAGTATTCAAAACATGCACGTGTCAATTAACTGTATAACAAGTGAAGCTAGCCGTTATTTGATAGCGGTGCATGTTTATGTGAGTATTAGTTAAATAATCGCAACAATTAGTCACTACTCTGACCTACTCGCATACGATTTTAGGTATGGCATAATGGAAAAAGGCAACTTTAAAAACGATGTAATTTTTTTTCTCAATTTTTATTTATTTATTTTAATTTCAATGAACTGATAATAATACTTGAGCCACAAATATCCCGTGATATTCAAAATATGGCATCCCAATATTGGGAATTGAGGTGGAAATAGTAGAAAAGGGAATGAAATAGGGTATAGTTACAGTTATTCCTTAACGAAACTTTGGATTGAAATACCACTGTTTATTCTAAAGTCGACATTGTTGCAGTGCTTCAAGAAGTACTGCAATGAATGGTTGCCGACTTCCCAGTTAGCCGCACACCATAATGGATACTTGCATTCGTGATTTTGTATAAAAATGTTTTTTTTAATTTAAGCATAGAGTCTTCATTAAAAGTTTATAAACCTTTATGCAACTTCATTTAATTTCTGTGGACACTGCTGAAAACCAGCTGCGCTCCGGGCTCCGGAATGTATAGCTGAGCAATAACCTTTTTGTCATTTACTAAAACTAAATTATATTTCAAAATAAAATACGTAAAACAACAAGGAAACGTTATTATTATAGATGTTGGAAGAGTAATTAATATGCTGTCCTTTTTAAGGTTATACCACTTAAAAACATCGCTGAACATCATTTGAAAGAAATTACGAACAAAAATTTCAAGGTAGATTTTTGCCTTAAATTTCGACATGTGGTTTGCCGCTCATAAATATTTGAAAATCTTTCGTGTTTATTTCCACTTTTAAACCGCTCTCACTCAAATTACACATATTTAATTAATTCCGACATAGAACGCCTTACCTTTTTTTAGTTGGCAGTCAAAACATCGCTTGAAAAAAAACAACAAAAGATTTTCTATTCCTTAAATTTGGACATGGTGGTTTGCCTCTGGAAAGTCTTTGGAAATCCTATATTCTCGTAATAATTTGGTGGTTTACTCTGTGATAAAATCTCACTTTTCATACTGTCCGTCAGCCAGATTACACACATTGTCGGTGGATTAAATATTGATCCGTGTAAGGGCTCGTTCACACAATTTGCTGTCAGCCGAAGAATTATCCTCGTTTTGTTGCTGTCAAATGATATAATGCCGGTTTGATGAATCGTTTTCGGTTTTGGCCAGCACGCTTACCAATATAATTTTTTATTCCGGCTGAATCAATCAACGCCTGCGCGTATCAATCGAGGCAGGTGCTCGGCTGCCACACGGGATCGGGATCAGTGTAATCTATTATAGTTGCATAGGGTGCGGCCAGATAGAAGCAGTGTAATAATTATTGAACCCGTTCATTATTTATCTTGTCAATGACAGGAAGCCATTACGTATATGTTTTTTTTGTGTTTTTTTTTTATTATTTAAAAAATCTGCCGAAACCGAAGAATCTGTCGAATCTGTCGAATTCGTAGAATCCGTTAAATCTATAGAATCTGTTAAGTCTGATAGATATCACAGAAGACCCAGCAATACCCTCCGAGCGAAAACTGAATATTGTTTGAAATGAAGATATATTAATACGGAAGAGAGAGGGAGCGCGCTAATATAAAGAACAACAAAAAAACGCCTAGGGCGTAAGAGATCGTTTAAAATATATTTTAATTTTCGACAATTTTTTTAAAATTTGAGGGGTAGGGGGATTCATTGGATTCAGTCCATTGCAGGTATAAGGCTTTTTTCTGCTATAATATAACTCTTTTACTACCCCAAAAGCGTTTGCGTTAAAGCTCTGCTACTCCTTAAAAATAATGTTTGAAGAAGTGACTTGGACTGTGATTCGGATGCCAGCAGAACGTCTATCAAACAAAACTCTATTGGCATGTCTACAAGAAGGAAGGCCAGTTGGTCAAGACCATGGACAGAAAATTAGTGGTCCTAGCAACGCAGGACTAATAAAATATAGGCCGATTTCAGCAAATCTATATATATATAAAATCAGTGTAAGTTTGTTCTCGAAATTCACTGGACCGGTTTCGCTGAAAATAGCACATTATTTTTATTAGTGCTGGGAAGGTTTAGAAAGTAGTTTTAATGAAATCCAATACGTAAAAATGTTGCTATAACGTTTTAAAATTAGTATGAAAAATATTGAACTCGCCATGCTTTATTTAGATTAGCCCATAGATATAACACTCCGGTTATCCACAGATTGCATATACAAAAGAAGGTTTTTAGAATATTTTCAAAATGGAAAACACGAGTAGGTACCTACTAAAGAACCTTATGATTTAGATATATTTTGAAAAATTAAACACTTGGAATGAAATAAAATATTCAAATGAATGTTTATTTATTTAGAGATAGTTACTTTGACTCACAAATCAATTATGGCATCCTAATGACAAGCAAGAATTCACAACTTCATAACTTTATTAAAAAAAAAAAAACCCGAGCAAGGCCGGGTACACATCAGCTAGTAATGAATAAAACACGACATTTCGAATACAGCAAAAATCTCAAGACTCAAGACATAAGCAACATTTAATAAAACGCTGTGAATTTTTTCATATTTACAACATTTTAAATAACAGAACCACACGTGTCGTGTGTTGTTTACATATTTCGGAGCATAGATTTTTTTCTATCGAAGGAAATTCATATAATTACCATTGCAACAAGACATTTACAGCGTATATTTTTTAAAGTGCATAAAAACTTCAAGTTTTTAAGGGAAGTTTGTAATATGTACTTGAAATTCCGAACGCGGAGATTTAAATATGTTATATTCTTTCTACGGTACATAAAAAAAAAACACAAGGAGCTAAGTAAGCTAGGTAACGTTTTTTTTAATATCAGATAAGAAACCCCATTTCTCAACATGTTCTTATCACTTAGGTAGGGTTTTTCAAACTTTCGTCACATTTGATGTCCAGCAAATCGTCGATCGCCGCCATTTTGATTTTTTAGCATTTAACATTGGTTATCGGTTCGTTTCAGCTTTTGACCAAATTGTGATCAGCTGATAAGCAGATCTACACGAAATATATGTTAGGCGTTTAACGGGGACCGATCAAATAAATTAAAAATGGCGATATTTGGAATATTTTCTGTGACAAAAATTTCAAATAACTCAACCTTAAAAATTAAATTTGAATTTTTTTGTTATGCCGAGACCCTACTGCATTATCACATCCGATATATGTTTGTTCGAGGTTTACGTGAGTAAAAGAAATTAAAAAGAAAACCGAAACGATTTAGCACAGGTACGTATGGAAGTACAATCTGGCCATTTCCATTTCTCATTAGTTGCAAAGTGTTTGCCTCATAGTTCTTGACCCAGAATCGATATTGATCGTTTGAAGCTATTTCAAACCTACGAAAAACACACGATTTGAAAACAGTCTACATATTGGTATACCACGCCATACTCTTAATTGACAGGCATTTACCCACATAACCATAATACTCAGAACAATTAAGCATTAAAAATATGGTTTACGTTTTCTTGCCGGTACTGTCAACTGAGTTGACATGTTTCTAATTATTTCAAAATCTCTGTAAAACTGAAGGATTCTTTAGCAATACATTATTGTTTTGGAAAAAGAAAAAAATTACGATATACTCGATATATTTATCGAACGAAAAAGAAAAGAGCGTTTGGTCGAAAAATCCGGAAAAAAATTGTCAATATATACGTATGGCTGCGTGCGTTGGTAACTTGCCGAGTGGTACGGCAGTGAGCGAGAGGGGTGCGGGGTTTCGTTCGCCGTACCACGATGCGCGTTCGTCAATAATAGCCGACAGTAATGGACGTATCACTCGTTTTATACGTGGTAGATGTTTTTTATTCGTTTCCACCACTTATATAAAAAAAATTCTTACGTATGAATATACATATTATGTACTATTAATAAAATCATTTATATAAGTAATAAATGTAAACTATTCGTTTTTATTCAACTTAAAAATCACAAAATTTTGAATTTGTTCACTATAAGTACACAGTACTGGAGTTCGAGGTATTTTCTAGCACCACAGGAGAAGGGTTACTAAACAGCCAATTCCAAAATTCAACACTTAAAAAAAATGACAATGCGACAAAACCAATTTTCTTCATGGTTAAATAGATATTTAAAAACTCCATATCTTTGTGGATTAGAGCGTAAGGTCCAGGATAGACCATGATGTCCTGGGTTCGGGTCTCAGCTGCAACCGTTACCTTGTTATTTTTTGTGTCTTTTCGGTTTCATGTTTCATTTTGAGAGTTGTTAATATTATCTGAAATTATTAATTTATTTTTTATTTATTTTATATTTTACTATACAAAACAGACAATATGTAAGTACATGAATGTTGAAAAAATAATAATAATAATTAATACATATAAAACAACAGTAATAGTTAGCTCAGTAAAAGTATTACAAAAATCAATGACAAACAAGTTAATGGTAGAATACATAAAAAACAAATTGTTTATTATTGTCACATGTGCTGATTACCTTGTCTATTTTCTTAATGGTGTTATTGTTAAATTGGAATAAAATGTTTGTTTTGTCAATTTATTCATGCATTTACAATTTTTTGTAAAAGCAATACATCAGAAAGATTACGTCTGGCTGTCGGATACTGTAGCGTATAGACCGAAATTCGATAATTATACATTCCGAATTGATCAGATAAACCTTAGGTTTTTTAAAATTTTCCCTTTTTTCCCAGTTTCTCAAAATTGCTTTTTAATTCGTAAGACGGAAATGCATTTTTTTTATTTTTCATTCCCAATTGTTCCTGCCAACTCGACTCAGTGAGACTACCATATGTCACCCCCGATTGGGGTATGTTGTGAGGCTGAAGGGTATTGGAAGGGAAGGAGGTTGAGAAGGAGAAGGTAGGGAAGTACCCGACAATTCAGATCTGGTCACCAAAAACGGCTTAAGCCAATTCAAGCAACATTTCGATTCTGAATGGTGTTCTTTCACCAGGGCGAAACTAAAAGTATCTACCACTCTGGAACGTGCTGCAAGTGTACTTTTCATTATTTCATATGAATTAGTTTTGAAATAACACACATTTCAGCGCCTTTGAGGTGATTTTTCACAAAAACGGCGCTATACAAATCATCCGATCATTATTATTATTATAACGAAATTGATATCTTCAGATTCGTAGTCGAGGACCTTACCTGTCGACCATGGAGGCCGTCTAACTCAAGGTAATTTTAAAAGCCGATGCCGTTCAGTTTCATTTGGCACCGATCTGAATGGCCGGGTGTTGGCAACCGTTTGTACCGGCATTGATGGTATGCCACTGCGCGTATTTTGCTTAGTACTCTACTGCTTGTACTGCTCAATATACCATGGCCAACTGTATATATTATATGAAACGAAGAAATATCATTTAATTACCTAAAAAAAAAGTTTTTAAGGGTAAGTAAATTACTTTTAAGATTTGTACTTCTCATCCGTACTAGATATTTACTAAACCTTTAATTAAAAAAAAAAAAACAGATCATTTCGTTTGGAAGGGTATTTTGGCCTCCAATCCAAAATTCAGTTTTGAATGAAACAGGCACCGCTGCCGTCCCCCGTAAGCTTTCACGTCGCGAAATAAGTGAACCATTTAACCCCAATTTGCAATCTTTTCAAACGTTAAATTTTGGAAAGCAAAACACACGAACGAAGCATCCCAACCCAATGCAGTCAGATTGTATCCAGGGCCTTTCAAGTGTCAAACATACGGGAATGTGTGAACGGGACGAGGTAGTGTGGCGATCCGTCTTCTCTGCGTGAGGATTAGTTAAGTTAGTAAGATCCACGAATAATCCAGAAAAGCCCAGAAGAGCCAACAAGAAACAAGAAAATGGAAGAAGAGCCAAGAAGAGTCAAGAGGGGGCGAGAAGATTCAAGAAGAGACAAGAAGAGGCAAGAAAAAGGAAGACACAGATAAAAAAAGAATTCGATCGAAAAAAGAAGCTTGATCTAATCGAAACCGACGGGCGTAAAAATATAGTAAATTCGTTGTTTATAAAAAAAAGTGTTTGTTTTATTTAATATGATGTCAAAACACAAAGTGATTGCTTCTTATGAAAACAAAAATGTAAATTAAATAATTAAAATAATAAAACAATTCAAATAAAGAAAATCACACTTGCCTCCATAGCTGAATTACGGTTAGTTTTATACATATACATTTATGTATTAATTACTTATCATGTACACATGGAAATTTTACTATATCATTTAACTTAGCGATGTATGCAAACATTGTGTCATTTGGCAAGTTTCTTTGAAAACAGATTTTTTTTTTTTTTTTTGATTTTACGGATTCTTTCGTAATCCTCTAACTAGCTGGGGCTTATACAAATACCCCTCATGTGTTCTGGCTAACTAGTACTCCGGCACTTTGGCCTTATTACTATCACCATCTGATGGTTTATTTAAATTGACTGAATTTATTAGTTACATTTCATGACTTTTAGGGAAAAGATCTTAACTGGATAAAAAACCCTAAACAAAACTGGGAAAGACAAACATTTGGTTCTGAACTATTTACTGTTGTTTACTTTTAATTTTACTGAAGTTAAATATTTCATTATTTCAATACTTTACTTTGTGCTTGTAGCGGAACGGGAGATCGTCAGGTGAATTGTATGCGCCCAGTTCTTTCACGAGTGGATTTTCGGGATTTAAGGTGTTGTAAAATCTCGTCGTCAGTTGGTAAATTTGAAAACAGATGATACCCCATCTAGGAGGTCTACGTGTCAATTGGATTCACCCTTCATCCATATACAGAACGACGTATTTATCTACTTATTATGAAGTCGGATGCATTGCTACTGTCGATATTGTATATACAATAAAGATCATGCATTCAAAAAACGCTTAGTTTATTTGTTCAATTATAATTTATGTTTTTAATGTTTTATTTTATTTTTTAGTAAATTTAATACTTCATATTTTTCGGTCGTTAAATATAAGTGTTCTAAGTGGTTTTATAATAATTTATTTCAACTGGAGAATATCTACAAAATATTCGAATATAATACTAACTGATTCACCAAACACTTAAAATATAATATGTAGCGTATAATATGCCAAAAGATCGTCACACTTATCTTTGCAGTTGTAGATATATTATGAATACCAGTGCAAAACAAATCTCCAAACCTAGGCTTAATTCGGAACAATCAACTTTTTTAAAACTTTATTTTTTTGTGAAAACATTTAAATGAATAAGAATATTATTTATTAATAAATTGCACACCATGAGAATTAAATTTTAAAATATACTACCGACCTTAAAAATTACACTCTTTTAGTGGTAGTTCTTTTTCTGGATGCTCTCAGTACATGTGGCGCAACTGGTGGCATATCGTCATAATACGGGAAATACTTTGCGCATCATTTGAAAAATAACTTACGCGAGAAATAAGACAAATGAAAAGTTTCAATAAATTTCAAATTGCCAGTGAACAATGGGTAATCATTAAAGGTCATGCAACCAGTGAACTCGCATTATGTATTTCCAAGTGTATTTCTATATTTCCAATCACTTTTATATATTATATTCAATATTGGTACTAATACTCTTAAAAAACTTTTTCAATATTTATATACAAATGTGATTGAATAAGATAAAAAGTATATTTGTAGACTTGCCTGTCTCAACACAGTGTATTTCTGGTGAGGCAGGAACAGTAAAAACAGTGCTTAATCTATTTTTATATAGATAAAATAATTAATAAGGTAAATAAAATAAACACATCATTTTTTTAATTGATTTTTTATGACCTGAATATCAAAACCACGAACATAATGCTTCGCGTTTTTCTTTTCCTATGTTTTTCCATCCATGCTAAACTCGTATAATAAAAACAAAAAAAGCTTTGAAGAATTCAAGTTTAAAAAAATTAATAACTGATTAATAACATCACACAACATGACGGCCTCCATGGTCGAGGGTAAGGCTCTCGACTACGAATCCGAAGGTCGCGGGTTCAAATCCCGGCGTGCGCAAGTAATTTTATTTAATTAATTTGTGTTGTTTCACAATTAATTCATTTAAAAATAATATAGAGTATATTTGCGCACGTTCCAGAGTGGAAGATACTCTCAGTATCGCCTGGTGAAAGACCACCATTCAGAATTGAAACGTTGCTTGAAATGGCTTTTAGCTGTGTTTGGTGACCAGATCTGAATAGCCAGGTATTCCCAACCTTCCTCTTCCCCTTCTCCTTCCTCTCCCCAATACCTTCAGCCTCACAACATTCCCCAATTGGGAATGCCATAGTCTCACTGGCTCCAGACGGTTGGGAGCAGTTGGGACTCTTGTGAGGTATTCATATAAAAAAAAAAATGGCGTCTTTAGCTTCTCTTTTGACTATCTGCAAAGCTATCCCTTTCAAGCCGTACACGCATTTATTCAGGTAAACCACACTATGATGACATAGTTAGGTACCTACTTGTACTTAACTATTCAAATTGAAAATGTAACATGCATTCAAATTAAGAACTAACGACTTTTACCGCGTAACTTTTCTAATTAATTTCTGTCCTCTTTTGTTTCAGGTAAGCACCGGCCACTGTTGCGTCCTACGACGAAAGAACCGTACAACCAACCAGAAGGACACAGGGAGGTTTGAAATCATAGCACTAAATCTAGTTTTAAAGATGGCTGAACGTGCTGCTTGCATGGTAACGCCGCACCGATAAAAAAAAACAAACGTGTCAATATCTACAAGCATGCACCAGATAATGTTTTTAATGCGGTTAGCACTGGATAACAAAATAAGTTTTCTACCGTACGTGAATCATTGACTAAGACTTATGTGCACTTCAGTATTTATTTTATAAAAACCAAATGTTTATATTGCACAACCTACTTACTGCAAGGTTAATCCGTTGCATTTATACTAAATATTTTAATACAGATTTTTATAATGCATGCATATATTCCAAAGAGAGTTACTATGCCACTTTAACCACTATTTTTATATAATCTAGCTCCTTTTTTTTCGGAATAAAGTTATGAAGTTGTGAATTCTTGCTCGTCGTTTGAATAAATAAATAAAGAAAAATTCATTTGAAAATTATGTTTCATTGCAAAAATTTATTATTTCAAAACATATCTAAATAAAAAGTTCATAAGTACGTACCTACTTGTGTTTTTCATTTTGAAAATATTCTATCAAAACAATTTTTTTTGAATATGTAATCTGTGACTAACCAGAGTGGTATATTTATGGGCTAACCTCAATAATGTTCAATGTTTTTATGCTAATTTTAAAACGTTATAGCAACAGTTTTAGATATTGAATTTCATTCTAACTACTCTTCAAACCTTCCCGGCACTAATGAGAACAAACTGTGCTATTTTCAGCGAAACCGGTCAAGTAATTTTCGAGAAAGTCGAAGATTGTTTTTATATATAGAGATTTAAGATCATTGAATTTAATTTGATCTCACAAATCTGCCTACCTACCGACGCTTTCCATGTGCCATATTGTAATAAAACAAATATGTTCCGTTTACTCCACTGTGCAAATTTAACTCATCTTTATCTTTTTATTCTTTCATTCTTGACAGATTTCCGACAAATCTGAGCTTTCACAGCACGTGAAATTCATAAATTTGTAAATTCGTAAACCAGGGGCCTGATTCCGGGACTTTTTAAGGATAAGGCATTATCCTTCTACCTTGGGGATAAAGGCATTTTGCCTGACTGATTACATGTCAATGACAATACATTTTTAAAGAAGTTCGTGGTTTAATTATCACAGTATTATTAAAAATTATACGTGCGTCACACGTACTTGAAACTTGAAGTTTATTATTACTTACTCTACACTTGTAGTATATTATAATTTTTAGAATTTAAATCATTCTTATCAGTATTTTGGGATGTTGGCATAGATATTTTATAAATATCGCAATTTCGTCAATTCGGTTAATTTAATAGCATTATAATGTGACAAATGACTCATTAATAATGCTTAAAGTTAATACGTAGGACAGTGTCGATTTTTTTTTAACTATGCAAATATCTTTAAGAAATATCGTTCGTTGAATGACAGCTGCCACCCAACAGAACCGTAACTGCAGTTAAGCAAAAAGTCTTTAAGCCTAACTTAGAACAATGCCCTATCGAACCGGAATCAGGTCACAGGTCTTTTTTAAAAAAAATTATGTGAGTACCACACAAGAGTCCCAGCTGCTCCCAACCGTCTGGAGTCAGTGAGACTATAACATCCATAATAGGGGTATGTTGTGAGACTGAAGGTAGTGAGGAGAGGAATGAGATGGGGAAGAGCTATTCAGATCTGGTCGCTAAACACGGCTAAAGCCATTTCAAGCACCATTTCGATAACGAATTGTGGTATTTTACCAGGGCGATACTGAAAGTATTTACCACTCTTGAAGGTGCAGCAAATATATAACAATTTACTTTAAATGAATAAATTGCGAAATAACACAAATTAATTAAATTAAATTTATTTGCGCATGACAGGATTTGGACCCGCGACCTCCGTATTCGTAGCAAAGGATCGTAACCACTCAAACAGGGAGGCCGAGAACTCTAGTCTTGTTAATTTTATAGCAGCTGGTTTAATCTATTTGAGAAGTTTTGTATACACATTTATCTTATTTAAGTCTCGTTTTAAATAGGTATTTAATAACTGTATAAAGCACTGTCGAAATTATATTTATCAAAAAATTATCAAATGTGTCTTATTGTCATACCACGCAAGACTTAGCTACTATCTGGAGTCAGTGAATCTTTGGCATTACCATTTCGGGAAAATCGTAAATGGAAGCTTGTGTCATATGGTCAGTAAGCAGTTTTAGTCGGATATGTTATCAGATTTTCACAGCCCAAAGCATTTTCTTGAATAGTTTTTGGGATATTATGCCGTGTTGCGCTTCCTCCTCCTTCAGACTACGCTTCTGACAGCGTTACAGTGTCCGTCATCAAAGCAGATGTGTAGATTGTAGTGTAGTGTGTATTTACGTATGTAGAAGTGATACCGTGTTGCAACAATAATAATAATAATTAGTATTATTAATGTGGTTTTCGGCGTTCAGTTTTTGAGAATACTCCGTAAAATAACAAAAACAATTAAAGAAAAGAAAAAAAACTCTATTTATAAAAATGAATTAACGGTAATCTCTCGCCAGGGCAAAACTGAGAGCACAATTCGCTCAGGGTGGAGATTTATTCAAAATGGGTGGTATAAAACCTATATAAGACTAAGACAAAAAGGAAAATTAAAAATATGAGTCCATATTCTTCCATGTTACATGCGCCGTGACGTCACGGCATTAGCATTCTGCGTCACGGGCTGTTATAAAACACGGGCGATATCTCCCAATAATGACCCTAAATCCGCTAAGCCCCCGCCTGGAACCAAATCCCATGTAATATACTGCGGGCTAAGTACTCGACTAGTACCTACCCACCTTACTACCCGTACCCACTAGCTACCACCTACTACTGCCTACCTAGCTACTCCACCGAGTATCGACTTTGCTTCCATAAAAGGAATAAGGGTGACGAGATGGTGTAACTGAATTTACGCCCGGTACTGTTCTTGTGGATTGAAATGTTTTGTTTTAATTTTTGGCTCATTTACAGTATTTTTTAATCAATTTTTAAATATAATGTATACTGCATGTTACTGTTGAATGGAGAAAATTAGATCATGTTTTTATTAACTTATCATATATTTTGGCATTCGAAGTTAACTAACTAACTAACTAACCATCACGCCGTTTCCCCGCAGGAGTTGACAGAAAAGACGGACCGCCAAACAACTCGATCTTGGCATACACTTCTTGCTTCGTTCACATTCATATATCGTCTCATATATTCTCTTCTTTTATTCCCGACTTCTGACATGGCCCGACTGAAGTATTTGATTCACTTGATCGTGCCATGTCTTCCTCGGGCGTCCCCTGCTTATTCTTCTATTTACTTTCGCGTCATATATTCTCCTTACACTGCTTTCTTCGTTCATTCGCTATACATGCCCAAACCTTCTCAATCTTTCTTAATCTGCTCGAAGTTTGTTATTACAAATATTGTGTAACGAGAATGTCAATAGTAGCTTATTTCATTTCTATTTTTATGTAATGGCACTTAATATGAACTAAACTTGTCAATTTGACTGTCCTAAAACGGGATTTATTCCTAGTTGGGCGGTCAAAGCTTTTGATCATTTTGTTGTTAAATAATGTGTTTCAAATAAATAATAATAACTATTATTATTATTAATTAGTGACATCGGCTTTCTTACAAATCGGTAAAGACAAACATTCTGGCGTTTTTCTATTCCATGGATCAATTTCACAAAAAAGTACGATAAATTTGACCCTTCTTTGAGTAACAAGACATGCCACACAATACACTTCAATCGGTTTACATCTTTAGTGGATTTAACGATATTCAGAACAGATTAAGTGGATATGCAAATTGCTTTGAAATGGTTTTGCCACAAATATAATATATCACGACGTTTTTATATTGAAGGCTTAAATTTAAAAGCCCCTAATTTGG
The DNA here is from genome assembly GCA_022606495.2 of Halesus radiatus. Taxonomy (NCBI): domain Eukaryota; kingdom Metazoa; phylum Arthropoda; class Insecta; order Trichoptera; family Limnephilidae; genus Halesus; species Halesus radiatus. Next base: position 16,943 of record JAHDVE020004381.1, on the reverse strand, counting down.
CACACACCTATTTCTTTATCGTTTTCTCCAGAATTAAAGTTAAGTTAGGGTTATTAATTAAATATGACGGCACGCCACTGTTGGGGGGTGGGAGCCCTTCCCCACCTGGGGACCTAGGGTAGGCAGTAAAGGTGAAGGGCTAAATAAATATCCCCGCCGCTTTGCGTGTACACTTATTAAAGTTCCCTTATTGAAAATTGACTCGGAATGTAGGAAAAAGGTAAATATATGACGATTTAAAGTGCGAGAATTCGAAAACACATTCACTCGTATTTGGTGTTTCAGATTTAAATGCTGTTGCTGAAAATGAGAGGAAAGTTTTATTAAATCTCGAAATAAAATTCCGATGAAAATCTTTTAATTTTTCACGAATTCCAGCACCTCCTTGCTGTAATATGGCATCTTATTTTATTTTTCCACTTGTAGCTAGACGATTTAAGTCTTAATAGCTCATGATTGACTAACCATCACACCGTTTATCCGCAGGGGTAGGCAGAGAAGACGGACCGCCAAACAACTTGATCTTGGAAAACACTTCATTCACATTCAAAGATCGTCGCATAAATTCTCTTCTGTTATTATGACTCGGTCCGACTAAGCATTTGGTTGACTTGACCATGTCTTCTTCGGGCGTCCCCGACTTCTTTCATTCACATTCACATTCGCGTGATATATTATCCTTACACTCCTTCTTCGTTTATCCGCTCTACATGCCCAAACCATCTAAATGTCCCATTCTTAATCTTACTCATTGCATTTATACCACGGTCATACATGGTTTCAACGCACATATTCTTCAGTGATATCATTTTTATAGTAGAAAGTCTACTTTCAACCTTCATTTGCCAGTTAAAAGCGTCACTATCATAGATCAGGGTTGGTATCAGCACTCTATTGTGGACTGCTAACTTCGCTTCTTTAGACAATTTTTTGGAAGCGCCAACCACGTTCAATGGAGTTTTCTACATTTACCCTTATACTAATAATAATAATAATAATTGGACTATTTGTATAGCGCCGTTTTATCGAAAAATCACCTGAAGGGTGCTGTACAAATATTACTTGCTAGGGTTTATCTTATTATGTACGAACAACTACAGAAACATACTAACCTGGTATGACACTCAGATAAGCACGTTAAATAATAAAGTTTTAGCTTGAAAATTTATGATTTTGCTCGCACTGGACACAATATTAGAAAATACTTTACATTGCATGATTTTGCAGTTATTGTTTAAATGTCATTTATCGTTGATATTATATTCATTAGATGGTTATTGACAAAAGAACAGTTGGTATTTATTTGAAATATAATTTTTTTTTCGAATTTTGGACTGTAGAAAATGACCGAAGAAAGCTAAAAATTCTACCCCCTGTTAACTGAAACTTTCGATAATAATTAAGTTATTTACAATGTTGCTGAATACGAAAAGTATCATATTTTTCTGTTAAGGCGATGCAATGCGAAGTAATGCAAAATCGTGTGTATTTGTTTTGAAAATTTGATGGTCTAGAAATTTTATAGACGATTTACGAAGTAGAACACTCCTTGGCCTTTAGTTTAACCGGGCATTTTTTTATCTGTATTTTTATAAGCCTAGAAAAAAAATAAGTATCAGACCAAAAAAAAAAGGTAAAAGTGGAAAATCTCCTACTTACGAACCCCCTTTCGCATATTGTCATATTGTTGACTGTCTAAAATTAAGGTTTTTAGAATAACATTTTAATATTTACGTCTGAGCTTTACAAAATAAAATAAAATATGCATTTTAGTGATGTTATTCTGTCTAAATCGAAACAAGCGGCCGGAATTTCAACCTTATCGCCTGCTTATGGGTAGAAAATACCTCATTCGCTATTTATTCTTTCAATATCCCTATCAGTCTTTCCATCTCTCTTAAACATACTTCCCAAATATGTTAAATGACCTAATTAGCTGAAACCGAGTGAAGCAAGTTGTATTGACCTAACCTTTAAAAGCAAATTAAAATGTGAACATTTCACCACGGTCGAACTCAGCGTTAAAGCTGCTTCAACACACGTATTACGTTATTTTTCTGGAGAAAAAAACTTTTTTTTAATACGAATAACTTACGACCGAACTGTTCTAACTCAGTGGGACTATTGTACTTCCAATTGCAGTATGGTAAGAGGCTGAAGGGAGTAAGGAAGGGATAGAGGTGGGAATGAAGAAGGTTACTAAGAACCCGGCTCTTCGGATCTGTTCACCAAACACGGAGAAAGCCATTTCAAGCAACGCTTCGATTCTGAATGGTGGTCTTTAACCAGAGTCACACTAAGAGCATTGGCGTGCAGTCCGCTTAAGTTGAAAAGCTGTGCCTACCATAAGAAAAAAAAAACATAAAAAAGAAGAAAAAAAATGTTACAAATTTCTACGTAATAGCTCAAAATGTGTTTTAAAATTTTTTTTAAGTCACAATCGTTCTACATTGATAATTTGTTTATATTTTTTTTAATTTGTACTCTCCCTCCACTAAAGGTTTCACCCTTTTCATAAATTGACAGTTTTTAAGTTTCGAACACTACCGCTAGGTTAAAGACTAACACGATTTTTTTTTTTTTGCATTTACGCCAGACGGCGAGGAATCAATGAGTTACAAAATCGTTGATTAATGAAAAAGATTACGTACATTTTATCTGGAATTAACATTTAACTATTCCTTTTTTATCATTTAATCAATTTATTGTGTTTTATAGATATTCCTTACTACTACTTAATACGCCGTTGAGTTTTAATTATGTATATTTCATCATATTTTGATGTAAGTTTTGGAAAAAAAAATGTGATCGCTTGAATAGTGTGTAATGTGATTCCTAACAAACTACAGTCTGATTTTGGTCATAGATCGATGCACTGAGAGTAATTATCTATCACTCTACTTACCAACAGTTTTAAAGCATTTAAACTCAATGCAATCTTCTAGATTAGTACCTAGTTTGTGTACATTCAAAGATGAGCAGCTAAAGTGAAATTGTTCGGTTTAGAGGGTTGCATTGAACAGCAACGAAAAGTTTACGACAGATATTTAAAGATAATAATGTCGTTTATATAAATAACAAAACAGATTATGAAAGCAAGGAAATTAGGGGCATTGCAGTGGAAAGTCATTTCCTGCACAAACTCGTTTCCAAAGTTTATGGACGAAACTCATTTCCTAGCCCAAAACAAATACTGGAGAATTCGCACGCCAGATTACGGTTGCCATCTAAATTTCTACAGAAGAAAGTATATCGATACCCTAGTTGAATAGGGAACTAACTAAAAATACCTCATTTTGAGAAAACTGGATTTGGAAATTTTTCATGAAGACATCGCTCCGATGTAAATATTATTTTGTCCACTTATAACATTACAATAGATGCAACATGTAAGTAAATCAACCTATCATATCATAGGTATAAATGGCTACATTTATTATGTTCCAAACGGAAACATTTGACTTGTTTCTTCGTTGAACTAAGAATGTGCTGATTTCATTATAATTCCATAAAGATTTATCTGACTACATAATTAGGACGAATTAGACTAATTTTTTATTGAAATATGAGAAGAGAGAATTTCTTGACCATTTTCCATCATTACCCCAAAACCCAGAAATTTTGAGTTATTTCCCTATTGAACTTACGTGTCGATATTAGCAGGTACTTCTGTAAGAAATGATATTATATCTTAGTACGTTTATTACAGCGTTTTAAATAATCTGGATCATCGTCTGCCTGTCAGATGCAAGCTTCCATATGATTTTTTTTTACATCTAGCAGAAACATCTATCGGTAATTATGACTGATCTAGAAAATATTCATAAGTACCTGCTTATTTTTCTGGATGCCATTAAAATTTTTGTGCATTTACCATGAGATTCTTTCAATGGCGTAGTATCCCGGAAATAAAAACAACAAGCGTGAAGCAGAAAACTCTACCGATCGGTAAGCTGTGGCGTCATGAAATTTGCCCTCGATTTCCTATCAACCATTGTCACTCGCATCTTCATGCCAATCATGGATTTTGAAGCTTTGACATATCATTTTATCTGACAAAGTAGGATTGTTCGTTTCGGATTTTTCTAACGTATTCGATAAAAAGAGCATTAGCTAGTAACTATTTTGTATGAAAAAACAAATATACGGAAAAAATGTACAGAAAAAACAATTATACGGAAAAAATGTACGGAAAAAACAATTATATGGAAAAAAAAAGATTGTACGAAAAAAAAACTGAATTTCGGAAAAGTTATTTAAATTTTTACTTGAGCTTGATACTATCTTGTAAGATCGCGCTTTACTGGACACCCTGCGTATACCAACAAATATAGTAAAATGCAGAATATCACGATATATTTAAACGTAGATATATCGCTATGCTTTGAAAGAACCTACTTCTCACGAAGCCATATATCAAAACGGATATAATATATTCTACAGGCACTTGCAATTTAATTGATTTCCACCAGGCGCTGCAATCTACCGATTAAACTACAACTTAACTGAAATTACCGACACCTCTCAACGCGATGCAGGTGAACGGATCACTAATTACTCTCCCGCAATCGTAATACGCGCAGAGTCGAAGTGGCACCGAGATGTGCACACGCCACACGCCGCCGACGCTTCTTCAATATTACCGAGATGATGGATTTTCTGCGTTGATAGAACGGCTTCCGGTTGGGAAATGCCGTTTAAACCGTCTCGCCCCCCGGGACTCGGGACCTGGAGGAAGTCAACCGCGGAATGCGAACGTAACGAAATGCGGGGGATGATTTTGATCGAATTCAACCCTTCAGAGACGTCAGGCTGGAGATATGGATTTATTATGAATGGAGCATAGAATTATAATGTAAAGAAATATTTTTATGTATGACGAAAAATATATTAGGTATTTATACGTCGTATGAATAGCTCATACTGCCAAGTACAAGTTTTTCATTACCTGGCAGTGACGTATAGTAGCTATGATTTTCTGATTTTCATTTTATGAACAAAGACGATATTTTCACACATTTTATTTTCTTCGCCTTCTGTATTAAGTGATTAAGAATTAATTCAAAATGGCACTAAACGCCACCTTCTAAATTTTCCACACAAGCAATACCAGTAACGATTTAGTAATTCTTTACGGGTAATTAGAAAAATGTTTAACTAACTAATGTTTTCTGTGAATAAAATTCTTGAAATATATTCTGCTTAATTGTTTGAAGTATATACTCGTACGCCTTTTTGAACGATTTACCTAAAAAGCTCCTGTGTGTATTTCATATAATATGTAGAACAAGTATAGAGTTTAAGATTTTTTTCACTGAAATCTTTGAACATTTTTCTTATAATTTATATATGGTATAAGTAAGTTGTATTATTGCTTGCGCTAACAGACTACAAAGTTTGCATTTTTTAGTGCTCGCCTTTTATTGGCATATGAAACTCACAAGCCAAGAGTGGGTATAGGTTTTTCATTACCTGGTAGTTCATTCATTCATTACGTGTAGTACTTCTGATCTTCCGATTTTAATTTTGTGAATGAATATGTTTATTTTAAAATAAAATTTACGTTCTTCTTCTTCTAGTACCCTCTCATATCGGAGGTTTTCTTTCGTCAGGGTAATCTTGAACCCGCAGGCACGTGATCAATACCCTGCAGGCAGGTGATTAAGACCTTTCAGGCAGGTGTACATGACCCGGCAGGAAGATGGTCATGACCCTGCAGGAAGATGATCATAACTCTGCAGGCGGGTGGTTAATATCCTGCAGGCAGGTGAACATGACCTTGCAGGCAGGTGATCATGACTCTGCAGGCAGGTGATTAATACCCTGCATGAAGGTGATTATGTCCTTTCAGGCAGGTGATCATGACCCGGCAAGAAGCTGATCATAACCCTGCAGGAAGATCATTATAACCCTGCAGGCGGGTGGTTAATATCCTGCAGGCAGGTGAACATGACCTTGCAGGCAGGTGATCATGACTCTGTAGGCAGGTGATTAATACCCTGCATGAAGGTGATTATGTCCTTTCAGGCAGGTGAACATGACCCGGCAAGAAGCTGATCATAACCCTGCAGGAAGATAATTATAACCCTGCAGGCGGGTTAACATGACCCTGCAGACAGGTAATCTTGAACCCGCAGGCACGTGATCAATACCCTGCAGGCAGGTGATTAAGACCTTTCAGGCAGGTGTACATGACCCGGCAGGAAGATGGTCATGACCCTGCAGGAAGATGATCATAACTCTGCAGGCGGGTGGTTAATATCCTGCAGGCAGGTGAACATGACCTTGCAGGCAGGTGATCACGACTCTGCAGGCAGGTGATTAATACCCTGCATGAAGGTGATTATGTCCTTTCAGGCAGGTGAACATGACCCGGCAAGAAGCTGATCATAACCCTGCAGGAAGATCATTATAACCCTGCAGGCGGGTTAACATGACCCTGCAGACAGGTGATCATGATCCTGCAGGCAGGTGATCATAACCCACAAGGTAGGTGATCATGACCCTGCAGGCAGATGATCATGACGCTACAGGCGGGTGGATATGATACCGAAGGCAGGTGATCTACTTTTTTTCTATTTGTTCCCTGATCACCTTTCCTCTTTTCCTCTTTTCCTCTTTTCCTCTTTTTTGCGTTTGGTAGTTTTCAGTATACATCTGGTTTTTGTAAAACTCTGAATATTAAGCCTAGATAAATAGTATTTTTAACATGAAACAAAGTTAACAACCTGTCAATTAATTTAGTTTTCAGTTATCTCGCATTTGTATAAATGCCCTTTCAGTTAACAGATTGAAACGAAGAAATTTGAAAAAAAAAAACATTTAAAATTGATGTTTTTTGCAATAATACCTGTTAATTTTCAATACCCAATCGATAAAAAATCACTGCATTATATTGTTATTTATATTTATATTATATCTTTGTAAACTAAAAATATTCTGAACGTAAAGGTAAGATAAAGCGCTGATGGGGATTTTGTTCCCTAATCGTAAAAAATATACATAAAACGATATTTTCTAGAATTGCTTTCTGCTGAATTATCTAGTAATTTCCGAGTAATCTAGCAAGCAACTCATACATAACTTCCCATTTGAACGAAGTTAAGGGAAAAGGCGATGAAATAAATTCGGTTTTATCTCATATTTATGATTATGATAATTTGTTCGAAACGAATTTTGTAAACGAGCTTTATTTTCGATAACAAGAAAACGTACGTATTCAATTTATTCTATCATCCGAGATTCCCACTTCCCTTGGCCCGCGCTGATCTTTAAATTATAATAAATCCGATCTGCCGATACGATGGAATAACAAATAATTTTAATATTTAATAACACTTTTTGGGGCTTTACATAATTTCGATATAAATTAAAAGGAATATATTTCAACGAGACGGCGCGCGCCCTGGATAATCCCTAGCGAGGATTCAAACCACGGATTATGGTTAATCGTCATTTGAGACGGAAGTGCCCTCTGTGCTCCGTAGGGTCTGGAAAGTCCGTCGGGGGAGTTCGGTTCTGTTCGGTAATCCTCGGCTATGCTCGGTTTCCCCCCAATAAGGGTGGCAGGAGAAAATGTTTTCCTCGTTGCTCGGCTGTAAACATTCTAAAACAGATCATCGCGCCAGGCGGTCGTTTCGCCGCCTCAATGGAGAATGTGATATTCTTGAAATGATTCCCGAGTAGCGAGTTTAACGATATATTATACTGAGCAATAAAACATAGGATGACACAAGTTTAATGTTAAACCGAAATGCTGCTTGGCCAACAACAAAACATTTTTTAAACTATCAAGATTTTATAAACATTACTCGGTGGCTTGGACGCTTAGCTAGCAGTCGGATGGATCAAATTCCATATTTTCAGAGGGAATCAGTTTATTTCATTTTCAGAACATGTTACACTTATTTACAAAGGTTTGTATGCACCCTAAAACCTTGGGGTTTGTAGAATCTTTTAAAAAAAACTAAAAGAAAAATTATAAATACGCTTTTATATTAATTTCACATAAAAAAACGGCGTTAATAATAATAGTAATTGGATAATTTGTATAGCGCCTTTTTTGTGAAAAATCGCCTGAATGGCGTAGTAGGCAATGAACAGTTTTATGCTATAATAAAAATAGACATTTAATAAAGCGGAACTAAATGGTTTCATTACTATGGCTCCACATATTAACATTTTTCACAATCGAAATTGACAGTTTGTTTTAAGGAAATAATTTAAAACAATAATACACGATTATGTAAACGTTTTAAAAATGAATAATTTTTTACATATTTTACTTATCTTGATAAAACATAATTACAGAGGAATGTTCGGTGTCTGTCTCACTGGGAAAATTCCTGTGTTGAGACAAGTAGAAGGTACACAAGTTATACAAAATATAAGAACAAATAAATGTAAGAAATTTTAAAACATTACATACGAGGTGTGTTGAAAAGAAAAGGTGAATTTTGAATTTTCGCGGGCTGTGGACATTCGATTATCGATTTTTTTTGTTATGTTGGTACGCATATGTTTATCATATGTTAGCATTATCAGCCATTTTGGATCAGTGGTTTGTTTTTGACACGTTGGTCACGTTTTTGGGTGTTCTTCGATTTTTTATTTAGGTTCGTTTTCTGAGGCATCATCAGTCCGATTGAAGTGAAATTTTTGATTCGCTTTATTTTCTTTGTCCTCATCAGCATTCCTTCAAAAAAAAAAATTGATTCTTTTTACAAAAAAATGTTAATAATTGTTAATCCTATGGAGGAATTTCCTAGTTTTGGTCGGAACTTGATAGGCCGTTTTCTGGTGCATCATCAGTCCGATTAAAGTGAAATTTTAGATTTGCTTTGTTTTCTATGTCCTTATCAACATTTCTTCAAAAAATCCAAAAAATCGATGTTTTCAGATTTTTTACTAAAATAATAAAAAGTAAAAAATCGAAGAACACCCAAAAACGTGACTAACCTTTCCAGTTGTCAAAAATAAACCACTGATCCAAAATGGCTGATAATGCTAACATATGATAAACATATGTGTACCAACATAAAAAAAAACGATAATCGAACGTACACAGTCCTCGAAAATTCAAAATTCACCTTTGCTTTTGAACACATCTCGTATATAGGTGTATAGAGGTTAGGTTGAATACATATGATATATTTAGGTTGTTTTGTAATCTAGGTGAGCGTAAATGTAAAAATAAAAATTGAATTGCATTTGCCTCGAGATAAAAATGGCACGTCTAAGATCTAGATTTCGATTCAACATCTAATAAATGGGTATTTTGATAATTCACTTCAGAACTAAAAAAAATCGCCTTTCCATGTTCCTTGCAAAGCGATAAACAATAAAAAGTTAATGTAAAATTGTCTTGCAGTATGATGTAAAAGCATCTCTTTTCGGAAAGTACCACTAATTTTTGAAGACTGTTTGTTTAAACCATAAATATGGATTTGGACCATTATGCTTTTTTAAATTTACTTTAATTTTTCTATGAGACATCTTGGTGTTGTCATCAAAAACTTTTTAAATTATCTCAGCGTCCTCAATTTTGGTCTACTTTTAAATGTCAGATTGTACAAAGGTGGAGGCGTAAATATCACTAATATCATACTTTACTTTGTGAATAAGGGTGCAAATAAGGGTGTACTTAGAATCAAACTTGGCCAAATCGCAGGAAAAGTGTGGGAAAACAATGAAATTTGTTTCGGGATTAATGATGTTGTAATTTTCATTATGGGAATCATAAAAAGTAGATGGCGGCAAAATTAATCACGTGACCAAATTACCGTACTCTCATTGGTCGAAATGATTTTGACCACTTTAAAAACTACAATTAGTTAGTTGGATGTGACCTTCTTGTGGGCGGAAAAATATAAGGAAATTATGGCAAGTTTTTGATAGAGATTACATTTCCATATTAAAATATACTATGCATTTTTTTGGATTTGCCTATTTTTCATTCTAAGGTACCGATACATTAAAATAGCCCGCTTGCATTTATATTTTTTAAATTCATTTGTCAAAGTTTTTTTCACTTACCGAAAGAACGCCAATGAACTCCATTCTGTAGTCGAACACGATAAATACAGACTCAGCAAACTAGTATTTTTGGAATTTAAATTGCTGGGAAGTAGTATAGAATATTTTATCAACTGGAAATTCGTATCAACTCTATCAATTCTAGTGCTTCCATGGAAGTTGATTGAACTTTCGTCCAGGGATCATTACCCGGCCAGAAGAATAAATTGGAAGATTGCTCGCGTGCAGGAAAAGCCAAGAGTCGTATTAGACAACGAACATGTCCGTCGCTTCGCCATCTTGACGGACAGACTCGGTCCGTCGGCTGTGCAAAATTAAAACTAAGTATGTGAATATTTTTCAGAAACGATTGTTTTTGCATTTTGCCACATACCTGGGTCCGATTCCGGCTCTTTTTAAAGATTAGGTATTGTCCTTATTCTTAGGCTTAATGACTTTTTGCTTAACTGTCCCCTTACGGTACCACACTTGGTTACCTGAGCCAACATTTTTGCTCCTAACGTATTAATATTTAATATTATTTTATAACCCTAATGTGTATTTAGTAGTATAATCAACCATAATTAATAACTGTTGATAGATTGTATTATTATTTTTGGCTTAAAAAGCAATATTGTTATGATTTTGTATGGTGTAACTCAGAGTCGTGCACCGGGCAGCGGGTTATAATTTGGCACCGTAAAGGAAGTTTTAACTGCGTTTGCGGTTCCTCGGATGACAACTGTCATTAAAATATTGATATTTGCTAAATTTTAACAATAGAAAAGCTCAATATTATGGTGAATATTGAATTAGTGAGTAATTCATCGCATAATAATGCTATTAAATTAACTGAATTAACGAAATTGCGATGTATATAAAGTACCCATGCCAAAAGTCCATAATGTCAGATAAAAATGATTTATTAATTGATAAACTAAAGTTCTTAAAAACTTAAGACAAGATTTTTGTGCATAGCGCAAAGGGTAACAATTATTATTTTTATAAACAATAATTATTAATCTAAAACACTCATCCAAATTGAAAAAACCTTCCGAGCAAAGATAAATGTCGCTGGCAGGACTCGAACCCGCACCCTTCTAATGTCCGGTTAGATGCTCTACCGTTGAGCTACGTCGGCTTATCGCAAATTTATCGGCGACATTTATCTTTGCTCGGAAGGTTTTTTCAATTTGGATGAGTGTTTTAGATTAATAATTATTGTTTATAAAAATAAAAATGATTTAATTTGGACAATTATAATTAACTACACGTGTTAAGTACGTGTGATGCACCCATAATTTTTAATAATACTGTGATTATTAAACCACAAACTGATTTAAAAATGTGATGTCATTGACATGTTATCGGAGTCGCAGTTAAGCAAAATGTTTTAAACCCTAAAGATAAGCACGATGAATTATCCTTAAAAAGAACCGGAATCAGGCACCTGGTAACGATCTATGTTTTTTTTTTGTATTTATCCCCAAAAAATCTCACGGAGACATGTTATTTTTCGAATGGCATACTTTTTACCATTTTAAAAGGAATTAAAAATTAAAAGATAGCATCTGTCATGCCATTAATTTGTTTTAATATTGTAATAAAAATATTAACTTGTATGGCCCTGCAATTTTAAAATAACGGTCAGTAATAATTCTATAACCACCAAAGTGTTTTACTATATTTTATTCATAAAACAAACTAAAATTTGTTTCAACGTTAGGACTGCGGTACAGCCAATTTTTAACGCAATTTATTTCTGGCTTTCTTGCATAAGTTCTATTCCATAAAAAAGTATAATTTTTATAATTATTTTACTGAAACCGCGAGAGGCTAAGAGAAAAACGTTATTTTCTTTTTCTTGAAAAATTTGCATTTTGTCTTTTACTTGGTTTTAATTTTATGCACCCGTCGTGTTCCAATAGCGTTGTACAAGCGGCGCGCGGCTGGTGCAACAAACAGTTCGCAACTACATAACATGTCAAAGGGGAAAAATAGAACGAATGCGATCAATTGTGCCTATAATAACATTTTCAGACCTTTTCATTGATGTTCAACTATTTCTTAATATTTGTTTGCACTTAGGTCATTTGAAATATGCCTCGATTAGAGGCAGACGTACGAGGCATCCGAGCAGCGCACGCCTCGCGCGGTGTTACCGTGTTGGGCGCACACTGCCTTGCGGAAATACGTCCACACGGCCCAATGCGAATGTTGCAATGCTGCCTTTTACGCCTGTCTCGCGCCGTGTAGACCAAACGATTACTGCCAATAGTTCGTCTAGATAGGCCACACGATGTATAACAAACATTTTAAACTAGAAAATAAGCAAGTACGCCGTGAAATGGACAAAATAAGGTATGTGCAAAATCATTGTGACTATATTAATAAAATTCGACAATCAATGAATAACGTTTAACTTTTGCTGGATATTTGTCTAGCTCATGCATCGCACGCCTTTCGGAGTCTATACGAAGCCATTGGGAAGGTTTCCAGCATTTATGACAACGTGTGAAATGTAGGATTACATGCACTCGCGAAGAAACCAGGTCATGATGGGTTGTGTCGCTAGTTGGATACACCTATTCGGGAACAAAGTCTGCGGTTACTTCGAGGTAGGTAGTACCTACTCGAGCCGTGAGAACCGTTGGAGCCGTCAGAAGATCGTGTGACAAATGAAATTACAGAGATTCTCAACTTAGATTAAAAACAAAACTTTTTATTTACATTAAAAAAGTGACTCTGCACAATAATTACAACCCCCCGATAACTCAGTGGAACTGGGGAAAAAGGTTGCTAATCACTTGGCAATTCAAAACATGTCACAGTTCTATTAAATAAAATCATTAATTATGGTATTGGCAGCCCTGAAATTCTCGCCATAATAAAATTATATGTACCGACTAGAGATAAGAGAAAATTTGCTACCCTTTTCTGCGATAAATTTAAAACAAACTATCAGGCACCTATATCAATCGACTGCATGATTGCATGTTAATAGATTTGAGAATGTCGTCGACATATTTGGAGATTCCGTGGTAGTGTTGAAACACCTGAAATGAACTCTACATAAATACTTTTCAGAAATATACGGGTTTTTTCCACTCCATGATGAATATTTTTCTAATTTTTATTTTCCTTTTATAATTTGTTTCACTGTTTACATATTTAATTCGCTTAATTCGGCTGCGCGGCCTGTTTCATTCAAAACATAATTTTAGATTTGAGTCCAAAAGACCCATCCAAACTGTTTTAAACAAAAGGTGTAGTAAATATCTGGTACGAATTATTTTATTTATTTTTGTTTTAAATTATGAATTAAATGCCAAGAAAAATATCAATTTAAAAAAAAGTTTTTGTTTATTTATTTCTTATTTTTTTATTACACAATAGTTAATATAACTGTATTGTATTATTTTCATGTAATAGTCCGCTAGGGCGTAAATAAATAAATCAATAAATATTACCAATTAAAACCATTTCAAGCAACGTTTGTACTTCAACTGATTCGGAGCCAAAGAGCTTACCATTCTGACACGACAGTTGTAAATAAGTTAAATAATCTTACGTAGATTGCCGTAGTATCCGTAAATAAGTCCAAATATCACGTAAATGTCAAAGATAAAACGGCAATAGAAAATATTTAAAAAAAAAATCTCTATTTTCCCCTTAATATCGACAAAACATGCGATAATTTTGAAAAAGTTTCAATAGTACTTTTTTAATAATTCTTGCTAAAATGAGTGCATTCAATACGGTAGAATATACAAATGTCTACTATTCTACAAGTTTATTGTAAATGATAAAACACTCTACATACTATTTTGTACACACGTACAAATGTTCCATGGGTGGAGAAAAACATAGATGATCTAACTTATATTACAATTTGGAAGGGGGGTATGGGTATCGCAGCCCCGGGAATCATTCACTGGATAACCAACACCTCTGTCATAGGTCACCCCAAGTCGTTCGCTACATTTGGTGACTTAGCAGGTGTTCTCTGGTTCATGAGGTGAGGTTTTTCCTTGTGTTGTGCACTTACCTATACATCTGACCCCAAACCGTCTACCTGCTTCTTGAAATCTTAGCTATTGTTTACCTTAACTTTAATCAGACAATACGTTACCCAGTACCCTTTTATTATTGTAGCTATTAAAATACAAAATAAAACTATCTCCAAAGCAAAACCTAAAGTCAATTATAAAATGGTTATTGTCATATCCTCTAAATTGTACACTAATCTATTGTCTTCAAATCCGCAAGACCCTTTTAACCTATGCCGACAACATTCCAAAGGCAACGGAGCAATTCTTTGTAAGTTCCTTTAAAAACCTTATGTCCCTATATCCAACTTCTTATTCTTTCTACAACATAGCTATGGTACATTTTGTCCCTCAGCTCATTCTTCCTACATCCTAGAGTACACTACTTGCCTAGTCCCTGTTCATAATTCTTACATTTAATAAAATACATGAACAAAGTATCGAGTACTAATTCTACAACCCGAGCCAACAAGAAGGTGATCGAATGAAATAAACAAGTGAAGAAACAAAGGTATATTCAGTGAAGAATGGTTAAATGGTCCACAAGAAAAAGTAACGTATTTAAATCAGTGTTCAAAACCAATAGGTACGTAACACAGGGCATGGGAGCAGACGCTGGATTGGGAGAGGCCGGTTGAGGAAATCCCCCGACCTTTCCATCCGAACTCTCTCGACCCAATGGATACACTGTCCCCCAGATTCCTATCCATGCCTCAACCTTTTTGCTTCACAGTACTTCCTTTACTTAAAAAGGTCCTCCACACAGCATCACCAAAGGTGACACAAGCCTCGAGGTAAATTATTTTCCTCGGGAGTTGTGTGGAGTTAATGTGAAAAAAAAATCTTTTATAAACGTTCGTCTTCATCTAAAACATCAGTCGTCGCACAGAGAACAACGTAAACGTAAAATTATATTCAAATGCAACAGATGCATATCATTAAACTGATTCAGTTTAGCTCATTAAGATTTAGCTTTGAGAAGCACTCGTTACCGACTCATCCATGTCAGTCGGGTCGAATCCATATCCGTATATCTACCCGTGCCACCATACCACCGCACAAAGCAACAGTGTGACTGACTGTGACTGTGCCTGTGTGACTGTGACACGCCATGTCACAAACATGTCATTATATTTTATGTACGGCGAAGTTGTAAACTCTACGCCGGTGACATAATACTTATTATTTCGACGGTTTCGAGGTCAGCAACAAATAATGCCGTTTTTAAACGGTGTGTTATTTGACACTACCTAAAATATACACAATTTCATTCAATGATTGAGTACATAATAATGTGTGCGATAATGATGTTCACCTAACTAAGACTTACCGGATTTCAGGCGACTGTTTATGCATCTCTTGTTATTTGTATACTATATATTTTTTTATAACTTTGTGCATTATTTCTGTGGTACAGCAGTACGATTGAAAGTAACTTTCGAACCTGAAGAATCGATAAAACATATTTAATGCTTGCAAACCCCTAGTAGAATTATGTGCACCTTTTTAGTGTAAAATTTTGTTTTTTTTTGATATTTTAGAAGTTATTGCAACTTTCATTTGAAAGAACATACAAAATATACAACAATTTTTTAATATTAATCCAAAATAACACAGGTACAGTCTGACATTTCATAGTAGACAAAAATTAGGGTGCTCCGATCGTTTAAAACAATGACAACACCAAATAGCTCAAGTCTAAAATGGCACAAAGTTCCAAATGCGTGTTTTATGCTTTCACTAACGTTATCAAGAAATTAGTGGTACTTTCCAAAGGGAGATGATTTTATCAAATTTGAAGACAATTTTATGTGTAAAACTTTTATGTATTTTTTAACGCTGTGTAGGGAATACAATTACACGGGATGTCGTTTTATCTTTCTGAAATTAATGTAAACAAATAACAATGCATTCGATGTTAGATAAATAAATAATAAAAAAAAACAGTTCAATTTCACAAATCAAAATTATAAATTAATGAATTATGATGTTTTGCATTGTTTCTTTAAAACGAACTGATAAATTCTAATTTGAAATAATTTGAATGTGAGGAAAAAAATTGTAACATAATTAGCAGTATGATATTGGCAAAGCAATGAATAAATGTACTTCCACTTTATTAAATATCTAAACATTATTGCCAAGCCACCTTTAAAACCTACATTCAAAAATACAATTTGAAGGTTGCGGGAGTCGCGATTAAATACAAAAATCACCTTTCAAAATATGAACATGGCTATCGCTTGAACGAGTAGTTAAAATCCAATGAAAAAATAGTGCGCAACGTTAGTATGGTAACGATTATTCGTATTCGAATTCTTATTCACTCTAGATAGGGAAGAATAATGTAAAATCTATGTATTTTTAAATATAATTACGCAAGGTGGAAGGGTTAAAGGGTTCAAAAGTAGTGAAACGCGAATAAAAATGTAATAAGTTTTTATTTGTTTTTTTGTGAAAACCTCACTAGAGACCCAACTGCTCCCTACTGTCCGGGGCAATTAGGACTATGTCATCCTCAATCGGGGTATTTTGTGAGAATTATTGTGAATGAGGAGATGAGAAGAGGGAGGTGTGGAAGTATCTGGCTTTTCGGATCCGGTCAACAAACTCGCCTAAAACCATTTCAAGTAATGTTATTCATGTTATTAATTCAAATTGGTGGCGGTTCACTCTCTCTGCCTTCCCCTGCGGGGAAACGGCGCGATGGTTTGTTAGTTAGTTAGAATCTAATAATTTCTGAATAGCCAGGAATATCCTTGCCACTTTTTTCATTCTTTGACTTTTACTTCCTTCCGCCGGAAGCAATATGTGCAAGACAAAGTACTTAAGGCAAAATGCTATTAAAACATTTTAATTTAACAAGTACGAGTAATAAAA